>OY288284.1:50098248-50270748 GCA_958450335.1 Hibiscus tridactylites
AAAAGCAACCCTTGCAACTACTTTACAAATCAACCCGTGGCCCGAAGGGGAATATAGAACATGTTGAAAAGGGGGAAACGGCTAGAGTTTTGGGAAGAAGGCTAGAGATAGGTGATGTTCTCTCCTAGGTCGAATTACATGCCTTTATATAGGCTTTGGGTCCAAGTTGTCTAATATGGCAAGAATACAAGTTTAAATTAAAGTACAACTCTAATAAAGACTAAATCTTCAGAGAATATAGCTTTAACTCGTCCTTCCTTCTTGCTTAGAATTTCTCTCCTTGAACTTTGGGCTTGGCCTTCATTCTAATCTAGGGCTTGGAAAAATATAGTGGTATTCCACGACAGACGGGCTTAATTTTCTTTTTCTGTCGAGGTCCACTTTGTTTCTTCTCCTCAAAACTGATGTCGTCCTTGGTTGTCACGGCGGCGGCCGTGGCAGCACCATCTTCCTCGACTGCTCATCCAGTTCCAGCTCTGTTGTTTCACTGCCCAGCGCCTGCTTCTCCATCTGCTACAGCAGCAACCTGCAAAAGCAACCAATTTCAGTAGAAACTGTGCCTTTTAATATATTTGTGATGTCTAACTGTAATCTAGCCTAAATGCAATGGATTATGCTTGAATGCAGCAGAAATATGGGTTAAATAGGGGGTAAATAATAGAACTTTTACACACTCAACAGTCAGCGTTGACTTTGACCAAAAAGTTAACTTTTCTCGAAAAGTCCTATTTTTTTGACGTCTTGAGTTTGATTTTGAAGCCTGTTTCAGGAAATTCAAACTCGTTAAGATGTTTTACAGCATTTAATCTTTCGATATATTTTGATTATCACAATTAAGTCTTATTTCTGATATGATTCGTATTGCCATGTGTATGAAATATTATTGGTGGTCAATATGACGCACGAGGGTGATCAAATTGAACTTCGAGGGTCTACCGGTGTAGCTCGGAGTCGAGGTAATACTCACTACTCCTAGCATACTATAATGAACATGTTAATTAATAGTTAATGTATGAAAGATCAAATGAAGTAGAATATATTATAAGAGTACTGATAACACCCCTTGTGACAAAATTAAGAACTATATGACTCGTATAAATTTTTTAGATCCATTAATTAAATGATAAGTCGTTTATCTCTAAATATCTGTTAAACCTCAGTTAATGAAATTATATATATATATATATATACTAGATTCAATTCAAAATGAATTTTATGGCTGGCAAATTGTATGGTGTTATTGAGGATGTGGTAAGGAATTAAAGCATGATGAACGACCCCTATTCGATTGGTGCTTACATTCATGGTTATGGACATGACTCAAATGGAATGTGTAGAAAATATGTACATAAGTTGGTTCCTACTTTATGGATTTAAAATTGAATTACATCCTGGACATTATTAAAGGTCTCTTCAAGTTCTCAGGCTGGTAATCTCGCATATATTCGGTTCCTCTACTTCGGTGAGGGTAATTTCGCCCGTATTTGGTTCCTCTACTTCGCTGAGGGTAATTTCGCCCGTATTCAGTTCCTCTACTTTGGTGAGGGTAATCACACCCGTATTCAGTTCCTCTACTTCGGTGAGGGTAATTTCGCCCATATTCGGTTCCTATACTTCGGTGAGGGTAATCCCGACCATATTTGGTTCCTCTACTTCGGTGAGGGTAATCTTGCCCGTATTCGGTTCCTCTACTTCGGTGAGGGTAATTCTGCCCGTATTTAGTTCCTCTACTTCGGTGAGGGTAATCCCGCTCGTATTCAGTTCCTCTACTTCGGTGAGGGTAATCCCGCCCGTATTCAGTTCATCTATTTCGGTGAGGGTAATCATGCCTGTATTCGGTTCCTCTACTTCGGTAATGTTAATTTTGCTCGCATACATGTTCCTCTACCTCGGCGAGGGTAATCCCTTACTGTTATCGTTACAGGTTCCTCTGCTTCGGTGAGGGTAATTACTTACCGTTACATTTACAGGTTCATGTGCTTCGGCTAGGGTAATTCCTTACCATTATAGTTACAAGTTCTTATGCTTCGGCTAGGGTAATCCTTTATCGATACCGTTACGGGTTCCTATGCTTCAGCTAAGGTAATTCTACCGGACCTAAGGTATTCCCTTAGGATGATCCCCATGTCCTTTAATGCCTTTACAGACACATCTCAGAATTGTATATTGGTGTACAATTGGAGGGTAAATAAGAATTAAAAATGAACATTATTGATGCTTGAATTATGTCCCCGTGAAATAAAATGTTTACCATATTGATACAGTTTAGCACTATTGAGACACTCTAAACTCCCTAGTTTAATTTAATCATTCACTCTTCTAATTTTCTGGACTATAGGCTTCACGTCTGATACTGAGTGATGAAAAAAAAGAACAATTATGATATCTTCAAATATAACGCTACACTGAATTATTAAATCGTAAATGGAGTTCGTTATTGCCTGAAACATCATGTCAATGTAATGCCTGCCATGTACTTGCATGTGCTTATCGCATCATTTGGTAGTTCTGTACTATTGAGCTTTCCCAAGCTCATGGTGTTTTTACCATCACAGATTAGATGAAATTCGTCGTGGTAAGGCTTCTGACATCAATGTTTGGGGTTCTCTCCGTGTTTCTTTTGGAGTACGGTATCGACATAGTTAGGGGGAATGCTTGTATAATGTGTATTGTTTTATACTAGTGTATGTTATATGCTTTTCGATCTAATGTCTTATGTTTACATGATTTTTTTGAAACTATATTTTATACAGAAGTTTGTTTTATAGTTTTAATGTATTTAAAGAGAAGAATTTTATACGGGTTTTACTGTGGGTCACTCTTTTGACCCTAATGTAACTTCCTAGGATCCGTGGTAACGCATAGGCGGCGGGTTTAGGGCCTTACATGTTTAATTTTTTTAACCTTTTAGATTCAAATTGAATTCTAATTCCTCTTTTTCTTAATACTGAATTGACTCTCCTTTTTCAACTTAAATTATTGTTTTTACTATTATATTATTATTATTATTATTATTATTATTATTATTATTATTATTATTATTATTATTATTATTATTATTATTATTATTATTATTATTATTATTATTATTATTATTATTATTATTATTATTATTATCATTATTATCATTATATTCTAAACCTAATTTGTTTAGATTACCACCGCTCAACTATATATATATAGTCATAGTTACTACGTACAGAAATAAACCTAAGCCTTAAGTTTTAAAGTGTTGTCGCTCTTAGTTATTCCCATGTTTTCTGAATTACTCTCGGATTGATGCTGCCATCACCTTACATCGAAGCCGCAACCGCCCTTTGTTCGTCGTTAGAGCTTTATTGTTGCGAGGTGTGTTTCTTACGATGCTACATATATAAATTATTTTTATGTGTGTTTTCTTACCGTGCTATATAAATGGTTTTACTGTGTGATGTTTTTTTTTTAATTTATGGGTATTTTACATGAGATGTGTCGTTGCATAAGAATTTTTTATGCATTCATACTTGAGATAGAGACTTATTTAAATAATGGTTTTATGAACTACAAACTCGGTTTATAGTACATGATTGAGTAGAGATTTGAGTATTGTGATTTAATATAGTTGTGTCCATGGGTTGGGATTGTACAGTGGAAGATTGTGGTGACGACCATATACCGATTGGTGGATATAGTGAGGAGTTCTGTGAAACTTTCCTCTTATCGATTGGTGAGTTGTAGTTGGGTACATTGCATTGTGTTTATAAAATTAAATCGTTTGTGTTGCGAATCATCATTGTTTTGAACTTAAATATATTATAGAAATTATTGTTTTTGTGTTTACGTTTTTTCTTGCACTTTAGAGATACACTAAGCTCTTTAGCTTACTCCCTCATAGTTTCCTCTTACAGATATCTTTGGACTTTAGGCGACGTGGTACTTGGAGGATCTCATATTTTATCTGATTATTTTATTATTCAGTATGGAACTATTTTAGTTATTCAAATTATTATTTATTATTTTGATGTAATTTCGTACTTGCGGGCTATTTATGTTTTTCAGATAATTTCAACATTATTTTATCATGGTTTTATTTCATAAATTTTATTTAAACATTCGAATATTTATTATGATATTTATGTTTTATTTATTATAAGTTATTTATCAAATACTGTTATTTTTATTTTAAATTAAAGTATATCTTTTAAAATTAGTTTTCTTGAGGGTTAAGTTTTCAAACGTGACTTCATAGATTTGGTCTTTTCTTCTAGGTCGGTTGTAGGGGGTTACATTTAGTGGTATCATACGTAAGTTCAACCCTCGGGCTGTGAGGCTCACATAAAATTTTAAGCCGAAAATGATTTTTCGCATGCATATTAAATATTTGTGGGCAAAATGGGATTTTCTGATAAATTTATTATTTTAAAGAATTAAAGATATGTTTCGAATAGAGACTCCAAGTACCAACTCTAATTTTGGGATTAATTTTTTTTCTAAAAACACTATTATGTCATATCGTAGGAGCTCTACATTAGCGACCGATCGTGATCATACTCGTTCCTATAAATTTGATACCTAAGCCTATCTGAAAACTTTGTGTTGTCATTTGTAATCTGATTCGAAATGCTCTTTTAATTTTATCTAAATATCATTAAGTCTGAAATTTTGAGGACAAAATTTCTTTTAAGAGTGAGAGAGTTGTAACACTCCAAAATTTACGCCCAAATTGTAAACCTTAGATTCGCAAAATCCCTAATTTAAAAACCCTACGTTTGAAATCCCTAGTTGAAAACCCTAAGAATTGAGAATTTTAATTCAAAACCCTAATTTTCTATGAGGGACTAAATAAGATTTTTTTTATCAAACTTGGAAGTTAATATAAAATTTCTTAAAAAAAACTTAAGGACCACATATGAAATTTACCGAAATTAAGATTTTGAATTTTAAATCCCTACGTTTATATCAATTCTTAATTGTTTAATTTTTTTGAACCTTTTAGATTCAAATTGAATTCTAATTCCCTTTTTTCTTAATACTGAATTGACTCTCATTTTTCAACTTAAATTCTTGTTTTTACTATATTATTATTATTATTATTATTATTATTATTATTATTATTATTATTATTATTATTATTATTATTATTATTATTATTATTATAATCTAAACCTAATTTGATTAGATTACCACCGCTCAACTATATATATATAGTCATAGTTACTACGTACAGAAATAAACTTAAGCCTTATGTTTTAAAATGTTGTCGCTCTTAGTTATTCCCATGTTTTCTAAATTCCTCTCGGATTAATGCTGCCATCACCTTACATCGAATCCGCAACCGCCCTTTGTTATTCGTTAGAGCTTTATTATTGCGAGGTGTGTTTCTTATGGTGCTACATATATAAATTATTTTTCTGTGTGTTTTCTTACCGTGCTATATAAATGGTTTTATTGTGTGATGTTTTTTTTAATTTATGGGTATTTTACATGAGATGTGTCGTTGCATAAGAATTTTCTATGCATTCATACTTGAGATAAAAACTTATTTAAATAATGGTTTTATAGACTACGAACTCGGATTATAGTACATGATTGAGTAGAGATTTGAGTATTGTGATTTAATAATGTTGTCTGCATGGGTTGTGTAACCCCCTCGCCCCGGTCTGGTCGGCTGACCGGTTCGAGTGGGCTACATGGGGAAAACCGATGTGAAACCCGTTAAGGATTTCACCTCGGTTAGCAACCCTAAAATTTTCTTTAATTATATCTTCTCTTAAGTCTAGTTAAAATCCATTTTTAAGTTATTAGGCAGGTCGTTGCGAAACACCCTTGAGGTGTATCGAAACACCTTGACTTGGTCAACAGCCCCAAGTCCACACGAGGAGGTCGTATCGGAACGGAGGTCAACCGTTCCGAAACACCCCAACGGTCAACTTCTCGTGGTCAATGACATATTGACCATTCCGAAACACCTGGACCCGTTTCGAAACCCCAAAATATCAGCAATTTCTCAGATTTCCAGTAGCAAATATGTACCGAAACGGACCCTAGGCGTATCAAAACGCCTGGCCTGAAACAAGAGGTCGTATCGAAACGAGACCAACCGTTCGAAACACGGGCTGCGAAAAGACAGATTTTTGCTGGTTTTAGACACAATGCAGTCCTAAAACTCCACTAAAACACTCAAGACTCAACATACAACCAATCTAGATGAAAGGCAGCCTAATAACACATGCTTAGCACACAATAAACATATAAAGCCAACATCAACGAATCAATAAGCACAACAAGGATTCTTGCATTACATTCCAATATCAATCAAGGCATACTTAAACATTAAAAGCCCATAAGGCACATGTCTCCACCCATAGAGTTTGCATGCAACTACGACACATGTACTCAACCAAAAGCATAGCATCTCAATACCAACATTTGACCAACACATAACATGGTCTAAATATCCAAGTAAGGCATAAACATCAACAACATCCATGAGTCATACAATGCTCATACAAACACATAGTAGCCCCATTGCTAAACTACCACATTAATTACTAAATCATACTTGAGCAACTACAAACTTGGAAAGCTCCTTCTCCTTGCTCCTTGCTAACACCACGCTAATGATCTGCATTGTTGAAAATGAGAGCGTAAGCTAGAAGCTTAGTGAGGATGCTCTAAAATCAAAAACAACAACAATGCAGGGTCCAAGCATGCAATCCTTAACATCACACACAACATACATAGGCATCAACATAGCAACCTAGCTAGTGTTTCAAGATTCATAAATATGGCATCTTACATCATATTAAGCTCAACAATATAAATCAATATCACAACATCATAATCATAAGAGCAAGTTCATTGGCCACTATTAGTTTACTCGGATGTGTGGATTTACTCTCAACAATAACATTACCTCGATGGGATTACACTCATCACCGGACCTTGCATGGGTGGGATTCCACTCATCACCACATGCCCTACGGATGGGATTCCACTCATCATCACGTATAATATAAATAAATTTCTGGTGGAATATTACATCACCGTACTCCTCCTTGACGACTCAACGCAATCAAGGCCACGCGCGTTTTGACTCAATCGTGTGCACACTAATCCTAATGATCGATCATTTACATCCGGTAAGTTAAGTAGTGCCAATTTCTTTAAACCACATCTCATCAATCGTCATTCATATCATCAAACCATCACCACACACAACAATGTATGCACATACAAAGTCAATTCATGCTTTGCAAGATCAAGATAGGCATAGGAAATCAAAGTTCAATAACAAGCAAGAAGCCAAACTACCAATTTAACTTCTACCCTGGAATGGTCTACCAAACTCATTCCAATACCTCCACTACACACACTTGAACCAACTTTAAAACAAATTTAAAGTTTTAATCACCACCCTTCCTTAGCAAACCAAGCAAGCGAATCAAGCCTCTTCGATTCCCGGATTCGACCCCGATGCTTCTCCGATGTTTCCTCTTGCTTCTAACCAATCAAAATACAATCATTACTCACCAATTCAATGTTAAATTCAGTCACAAACTCCAGCCCATAAACACAAGCCAAACTTCACCAATTTCAAACTCCACTAATCACAAAACTTCCATTTTCGAGTTCCCCAAATACCCAGCTGAAAACTATGATTTCCCATACCCAAATGACATCTAAAAGGTCCCAAAACACTTCCCTAATAACCCTCCACCATTAGCCCTTCAACCCAACCCTAAAACACACCAAAAACCCAATTTTAGACACTTCAAAAATTACCCCAAAGACCCACTTCGGGATTTCTCCCAAATCCAACCATTTCAAGATATTAAGTGTATTTAGGTGAGATTAAACGAAAACCCAACTCAACAAATCAATAACAACAGAAAAACACATTAAAAATCTAAACTTTCATCAAACTTGAAAAATGCAAACATGGATAGTTTTGAAATCTAAGACAAGGAAAATGATGGGGATGATGAGGATAGTTGAGAAATGTGTTTACCTTTGAAAATGCCCTTGAATAGACTAAGAAATCAAATGGAATAGTAAACTTGGGGTTTTGGGAGGGGTTTTGGGGTTTTCACGTTGGAAAGAAAGAATGGGGAGGAAGACAACACATTTTTTTGTTCTTTTTGATTCAAAAAGGTGGTCTTCCACTTTTCCCTATAATTACAAAAATGTCACCCCTTTTATTTTAAATCTCAATTAAATCAAAACTAAGATCAATTTAAATAAAATCGATTTTAACGACTCGAACCAACTCACGCGTCTAACTCCTAACCCCAAAACACGGGTGTTACAACTCTCTCACACTTAAGGAATTTCGTCCCCGAAATTACCTGACTGAAAGAGATAAGGAAACTGCCTTTCCATATCCTCCTTCCTCTCCCAAGTGGCCTCGTCCACCCCTCGACGTTGCCACCGCACTTTCACTAACTCAATCGATCTACCCCGTAACACCTTACTGTCAGAAGCTAGGATCTCAACTGGTTCTTTCTCATAAGTCAAATCCGGATTCAATTCAATCTCTTCTACAAGCATCACATGTGATGGATCTGACCTATACTTACGGAGCATCGAAACATGAAACACATCGTGTATCTTCTCTAGCTCGGATGGCAAACACAACTGATAGGCAACTAGGCCAACCCTCTTCACAATCTCGTACGGTCCTATGTACCTCGGACTCAACTTCCCCTTTCGGCCAAATCTCATTACTTTCTTCCAAGGAGACACTTTCAAGAACACCTTCTCACCCACTGAGAACTCAACTTCCTTCCTCTTCAAGCCGGCATAGGACTTCTGCCTATCCGAAGCAGCCTTCAATCGATCACAAATCAATTTCACCTTGTCAGTTGTCCCCTTGAGAAAATCCGGCATAGGTAACAACTTCTGTCCCACTTCGGCCCAACAAACTGGAGTTCTACACTTCCTACCATATAAGGCCTCATACGGAGCCATCTGAATGCTCGACTGAAAGCTATTATTGTAAGCAAACTCAACTAGAGGCAAATGCTTCTCCCAAGTACCCTGAAAATCAATGATGCAACAACGTAACATATCCTCTAAGATCTGTATAACTCTCTCTGACTGACCATCTGACTGAGGATGATAAGATGTGCTGAAATTCAAACGGGTACCCAAAGCTGTATGCAGACACTCCCAAAATCGAGCTGTAAACCTCGGATCTCTATCGGACACAATGAACTTCGGCACACCATGCAATCTAACAATCTCACCAATGTAAAGATCGGCCAATCTATCTAATGTATAAGTGGTATTGACTGCCAAGAAGTGAGCACACTTCGTGAAACGATCTACTATACCTCAAACTGAGTTCTTCTTCATAGGAGTCAAAGGCAACCCCGAAACAAAATCTATGGTGATGTTCTCCCATTTCCATTCCGGAATTCTCAACGGTTGCAACAAACCTGAGGGAACCTGATGTTCCGCCTTCACTCTCTAACACACCAAACACTTACTCACGAAGTCGGCTACATATCTCTTCAAACCAACCCAAAAGTACTCATTCTTCAAATCGTAGTACATCTTCGTACTTCCAGGATGCATAGCAAACGGACTACTGTGTGCTTCAGTCAAGATCGTACGTCTCAAGTCAGTGTCTTCTGGCACAACTATCCTATTTTTGAAACACAAGACTCCATCGGTACTGAAACTGTAGTCTGAAGGTCTAGCCTCGGCCACATCTTGCACGTGAGGTGCCAAAGATCTATCTAGGAGCTGCTTCTCCCTAATCAACTGACCTAGAGTAGGTCTAACCTGAAGCTCGGCTACCAAGCCACCATCTCCGGACAAGCTCAATCTAGCAAACATGGCTCTCAAGTCTACGGCTACCTTTCTACTCAAAGCATCGACCACTATATTGGTCTTACCCGGATGGTACTCAATCGTAAGATCATAGTCTTTTAGCAACTCTAACCACCTACGTTGTCTGAGATTCAAATCTCGCTGAGTCATGATGTACTTCAAACTCTTGTGATCTGTGTTCACTGTGCATCTCTCACTGTACAAATAATGTCTCCAAATCTTCAGAGCAAACACAATGGCAGCTAACTCTATGTCATGGGTCGGATAGTTGCGCTCGTGAGTCTTCAACTATCTTGAGGCATAAGCCACTACTCTCTTGTCTTGTATGAGAACACAACCTAGGCCTACATAGGAAGCATCACTGTAAACTACATAGTCTTTCCCAGACTCTGGCTGAATCAAGATCGGTGCTTGGGTCAAAGCTTCTTTCAATTTCTCAAAGGCTCTCTGTCTTGCATCTGTCCACTCAAATTGGACACTCTTCTGAAGCAATTGTGTCAATGGAGCGGCTAACTTAGAGAAACCTTCTACGAATCTTCTATAGTACCGAGCTAACCCTAGAAAGCTACGTACCTCTGTTACAGACTTTGGTTGCTTCCATTCAACAATGGCCTCTATTTTCTTCGGATCAACTCTAATCCCATCGGCAGACAATACATGTCCTAGGAAGACTACCTCTCGGATCCAGAACTCACACTTGCTCAACTTCGCATACAACTGATTATCTAGCAAAGTCTTCAGAACTAACCTCAAGTGTCGGTCATGGTCTTCTTCGGTTCGCGAATACACCAAGATATCATCTATAAAAACAACTACAAACTGATCTTGATACTGATGGAAGATCATATTCATCATATCTATGAAAGCAGCCGGTGCGCTAGTCAACCTAAAAGGCATGACTAAAAACTCATAGTGACCATATCTAGTCTTAAAGGCCGTCTTCGGTACATCAACCTCTCTTACCTTTAGCTGGTAGTAGCCTGATCTCAAGTCAATCTTCGAAAAGACTGACGCTCCGCTCAACTGATCAAACAAATCATCAATTCTAGGCAATGGATACTTGTTCTTCACTGTTAACAGATTCAACTGTCTGTAGTCTATACACATTCTCATGCTTCCATCTTTCTTCTTCACAAACAAAACTGGTGCACCCCAAGGTGAGGAACTAGGTCGAATGAAGCATCTATCTGTCAACTCTTGCAACTGAGTCTTCAACTCTTTCAGTTCTTTCGGTGCCATGTGATACGGAGCAATCGAAACAGGAGCTGAATCAGAATAAGTCTCAATGGTAAACTCTACCTCTCTATCAGGCGGTAAACCCGGCAACTCTTCCGAAAACACACTAGGAAAGTCGCACATTGTCCGAATATCTTGAGGTCTAACCTCACTCATGTTCGGATTCATCACATAGGCCAGTTATGCTTCGCAACCCATCTCAACTAACCTCTTAGCCTCTAAAACTAAAACTACGGTGGATAAGAACTTCACGTTCTCACCCACCACCACTATCTCATAACAATCTGTGAGTCTCAATGAGATCCTCTTAGTTTCAAAGTCTATCCTAGCTCTATGCTCAGTGAGCCAGTCCATACCCAGAATCACATCAAAGCCATAGAAGGGTAGTTCCATCATATCCAATGGAAACACATGTCCCTGAACCATCAACGGACATCGTCTGTACATCTTTCTAACTACTACCGTATCCCCAAAGGAACTAGTAACACTAACTTCTACCTCTAAAATTTCACAAGGCAAATTCAACGACTTTGCATGCTCACTCAGAATATAAGAATGTGTAGACCCATAGTCAATCAAAGAAAGCAAACCCAAAGACTGTATCGAGAAGTTACTTGCGATCACATCTGTGTCATGCTGATCCCCACGCTGAGCGTAAAATCTGGCATGAACTTCGCCCTCTGGCTGGACTGCAACTACATGTGCTATGTTCCTCTGGCCATCATTCCTCGGCTAGAAGTTACCTCTACCGCGCCTGGGGCCTCTCTGAAAGTCATTGGCTGTAGCAGGAGCATGAGCTGGTGCCTGCCCCACCTGATGTGGACAATCATGCCTAATATGATCTCTAGCTCCACAACTCCAACATGAGTGGAAATTCCCCCAACACTCACCGGTGTGGTTCCTCCCGCAAGTAGCACACGTGGGAAACTTCCCACCAGCCCTCTGGCCCTATTGGCCCCTACCGTGGTTACTTCCACCACGTCTATGGTCATAGTGATTCCGGTTGTCCCGATGCCTCTTGGCATCACCTCTATCAAAGTCACTAGATCTCTTACCAGAACTAGAACCACCAGATCGTTTGGTCAAGCCCAAACTGTGCTCCAAGTCCTTGGCCCTCGCGACCAAGACATCAAAATCAGTGTAGTCCGAAGCTAGAGTGTACCTCTTGATTTCTTCGTTCAGCCCATAACGGAAACGGTTACAACGTTCCACTTCAGTAGGAACAAGCTCAAATGCGTACTGACTCAGCCTAGCAAATCGAATCTCATAGTCTGTCACAGTCATACTCCCCTGAAGCAAAACCATAAAATCCCTCTTCTTCTCATCGAGATATCGAGGACCCAGATACTTCTTACGGAATGCTGACTCAAACAACTCCCAAGTGATCTCAGCCTCTTCCATACCCGTAGTGATGGTGACCCACCAAGTGTAGGCATCACCCTGAAGCAAGGACTCAACACACCCTAACTTGCGTCTCCCAGTACATCCCATCTGTGACAAGATACGGACGGTCTTCTCTAACCACATCTCAGACCTCTCCAGTGTCGACCCTCTAAACTCTTCACCTCCCAAATTGTAGAGTCTCTCCAAAGGCAAACCAGTACCCTCTCCTTGGGGTTGTGCCACTGCCTGACCCCCAGCCACTGCAGCCTGGAAAGCCCCGGCTATCGCCTGAACCAAGGGAGCTAAATCAATTCCGGCCGGTCCTTGGCCAACTTGAGGTCCAACACCCTCGGCTCCCGCCTCACCTCCCTCTTGCTGAGGAGGAGGTGGAGGAGGTTGAGGAGCCTGTGCCCCATCAATCTGCTCAATCCCCGGAGCTTGTGCTCGTGGTTCCGGTTGAACCATCCTAGGCCTCCCTCGCGGTCTCATGATACAGCTAGCAAGATAATAACTACAACAACAAACAGATAAGGATCAAGTTAGCAAAGGCAAGGGTCCAAATGTGCTCAAGTACTTTCCTTTACAAAACCTTTTTAAATTAAGTAATAGTAGCAATGGGCACCCGACACTACACCAAACGCAACAATCCATGCTTCCAATCACCATATGAACAATCAAACAACAAGATTTCATGGCAAGGCACACACCAAGACATAACAATTGCTTAACATATTAAACTTACCTCACTTACCTACCCGAGGTCTCGGTAACCTCAGGCTCTGATACCAAAAAATGTAACCCCTTCGCCCTGGTCTAGTCGGCTGACCGGTTCGAGTGGGCTACACGGGGAAAACCGATGCGAAACCATTAAGGATTCCACCTCGGTTAGCAACCCTAAAATTTGCTTTAATTATATCATCTCTAAAGGCTAGTTAAAATCCTATGTGATCATGTCAGCGGAATACAACACGGGATAAAAGCACCCAAGCCCAAACAACATGTTAAACAACCCATTTTTAAGTTATTAGGCAGGCCGTTTCGAAACACCTTTGAGATGTATCGAAACACCTTGACTTGGTCAACAGCCCCAAGTCCACACGAGGAGGCCGTATCAGAACGGAGGTCAACCGTTCCGAAACACCCCCAATGGTCAACTTCTCGTGGTCAACGACATATTGACCGTTCCGAAACACCTGGACCCGTTTCGAAACCCCAAAATATCGACAATTTCTCATATTTTCAGTAGCAAATCTGTACTGAAATAGACCCTAGGCATATCGAAACGCTTGGTCTGAAACAAGAGGCCGTATCGAAACGAGACCAACCGTTTCGATACACGGGCTGCGAAAAGACAGATTTTTGCTAGTTTTAGACACAAGGCAGCCCCAAAACTCCACTAAAACACTCAAGACTCAACATACAACCAATCTAGATGATAGGCAGCCTAATAACACATGCTTAGCACACAATAAACATATGAAGCCAACATCAACGAATCAATAAGCACAACTAGGATTCTTGCATCACATTCCAATATCAATCAAGTCATACTTAAACATTAAAAGCCCATAAGGTACATGTCTCCACCCATAGAGTTTACATGCAACTACGACACATGTAGTCAACCAAAAGCATAACATCTCAATACCAACATTTGACCAACACATAACATGGTCTACATATCCAAGTAAGGCATAAACATCAACAACATCCATGAGTCATACAATACTCATACAAACACATAGTAGCCCCATTGCTAAAATACCATGTTAATTACTAAATCATACTTGAGCAACTACAAACTTGGAAAGCCCCTTCGTCTTGCTCCTTGCTAACACCACGCTAATGATCTGCATTGTTGAAAATGAGAGTGTAAGCTAGAAGCTTAGTGAGGATGCTCTAAAATAAAAAAAAACAACAATGCAGGGTCCAAGCATGCAATCCTTAACATCACACACAACATACATAGGCATCAACATAGCAACCTAGCTAGTGTTTCAAGATTCATAAATATGGCATCTTACATCATATTAAGCTCAACAACATAAATCAATATCACAACATCATAATCATAAGAGCAAGTTCATTGGCCACTATTAGTTTACTCGGATGTGCGGATTTACTCTCGACAATAACATTACCTCGGTGGGATTACACTCATCACCGGACCTTGCATGGGTGGGATTCCACTAATCACCACATGCCCTACGGATGAGATTCCACTCATCATCACGTATAATATAAATAAATTTCCGATGGAATATTACATCATCGTACCCCTCCTTGATGACTCAACGCCATCAAGGCCACGCGCGTTTTGACTCAATCGTGTGCACACAAATCCTAATGATCGATCATTTACACCCGGTAAGTTAATTAGTGCCACTTTCTTTAAACCACATCACATCACTCATCATTCATATCATCCAACCATCACCACACACAACAATGTATACACATACAAAGTCAATTCATGCTTTGCAAGATCAAGATAGGCATAGGAAATCAAAGTTCAATAACAAGCAAGAAGTCAAACTACCAATTTAACTTCTACCCTTGAATGGTATACCAAACTCATTCCAATACCTCAACTACACACACTTGAACTAACCTTAAAACAAATTTAAAGTTTTACTCACCACCCTTCCTTAGCAAACCAAGCAAGCGAATCAAGCCTCTTCAATTCTCGGATTCGACCCCGATGCTTCTCCGATGTTTCCTCTTGCTTCTAACCAATCAAAATACAATCATTACTCACCAATTCAATGCTAAATTCAGTCACAAACTCCAACCCATAAACACAAGCCAAACATCACCAATTTCAAACTCCACAAATCACAAAACTTCCATTTTCGAGCTCCCCAAATACCCAGTTGAAAACTATGATTTCCCACACCCAAATAACATCTAAAAGGTCCCAAAACACTTCCCTAAAAACCCTCTACCATTAGCCCTTCAACCCAACCCTAAAACACACCAAAAACCCAATTTTAGACACTTCAAAAATTGCCCCAAAGACCCACTTCGGGATTTCTCCCAAATCTAACCATTTCAAGATATTAAGTGTATTTAGGTGAGATTAAACCAAAACCCAACTCAACAAATCAATAACAACCGAAAAACCCATTAAAAATCTAAAGTTTTATCAAACTTGAAAAATGCAAACATGGATAGTTTTGAAATCTAAGACAAGGAAAATGATAGGGATGATGAGGAGAGTTGAGAAATGTGTTTACCTTTGAAAATGCTCTTGAATAGATGAATAAATCAAATGGAATAGTAAACTTGGGGTTTTGGGAAGGGTTTGGGGGTTTTCACGTTGGAAAGAAAGAATGGGGAGGAAGACAACACATTTTTTTGTTCTTTTTTATTCAAAAAGGTGGTCTTCCACTTTTCCCTTTAATTACAAAAATGTCACCCCTTTTTTTTAAATCTCAATTAAATCAAAACTAAAGTCAATTTAAATAAAATCGATTTTAACGACTCGAAGCAACTCACGCGTCTAACTCCTAACCCCATAACACGAGTGTTACAGGTTGGGATTCTACGGTGGAAGATTGTGGTCATGATCACTTACCGATTGGTGGATGTAGTGAGGAGTTATAGGGAACTTTCCTCTTATCGATTGGTGAGTTGCAGTTGGGTGTATTGCATTGTGTTTATAAAATTAAATCATTTGTGTTGTGAGTCATCATTGTTTTGAACTTAAAGATTTTATAGAAAATATTGTCTTTGTGTTTACTGTTTTTCTTGCACTTTAGAGACACACTAAGCTCTTTAGTTTACTCCCCCATAGTTTCCTCTTACATATATCTTTGGACTTTAGGCGACGTAGTACTTGGAGGATCTCACGTTTTATCTGATTATTTTATTATTCAGTATGGAACTATTTTAATTATTCAAATTATTATTTATTATTTTGATGTAATTTCATACTTGGGAGCTATTTATGTTTTTCTAATAATTTTAACATTCTTTTATTATGATTTTATTTCATAGATTTTATTTAAACATTCAAATATTTTTTATGATATTTATGTTTCATTTATTATAAGTTATTTATCAAATACTATTATTTTTATTTTAAATTAAAGTATAACTTTTAAAATTAGTTTTCTTGATGGTTAAGTTTTCAAACGTGACTTCTTAGATTTGGTCTTTTCTTCTAGGCCGGGTGTAGGGGGTTACTGATACTTTGTACTTGTGACTAAATTGAATTAAAATGAAACTTTAAAGTAAATATTAGGACTAAAATGTAACATTTTAAAATGCAACATGACTTAAAATTTAATTAACTCCTAACCTAAAAAACGGGCGGCTCGTTTCCCTCCAAGTCCAACATTATGTCTTTTCCCCCCTTTTTTGCAAATTGGTTTTCCTTTTTTTAACTAAAATTATCCATGTTATCTTTTAGTTTTAGGTTAGTGGCAATTCATTGTTTAGCCCTTCTGATTTTACATGTTTTTTTATTTAAGTTTCGAATTTTTACTTTTAGGTTTTAGTTTAATTCAATTGAGTCTCAATTTAGATTAATTTAATTAAAATTCTACATTTAGTTTTAGAATTCTTTTAATTATGTTTGTGATTTAAATATTTAATCAAATTCAAGTGCATAAATTACCAAGTTGAATCAAAATTAATCTCACAAACCAAAAACCCTAAACTAAACCATAAACCATTAATACTAAACCCAAAACCATAAACCTTAAGAAATCATAATTAATCTCATAAACCAATAATCCTAAACTAAACCATAAATCATTGATATTAAACCATAAATCTTAAGGAATCAAAACTAATGTCATAAACCAATAACCCTAAACTAAACCATAAATCTTAAGGAATCAAAATTAATATCATAAATCAATAACACTAAACTAAACCATAAACGATTAGTATTAAACCGTAAATCATAAACCATAAATTATAATTAATCTCATAAACTAATAACCTTGAAGTAAACCATAAATTGTTAACACTAAACCATAAAACATAAACCTTATATAATAGAAATACCCAACTCAAATCGAACTGACACAATCTTATGTATCCTCCACTAACACAAATCTTCAACATCAATGAAGTCTTTGTGAATCATAACCCAACTCAAATCGAATCGACCTGGAAATTCAAAGCTTGACCCGACCCAAAACCGATTCGGGCAAACTAATTTTTACCCGAACCGAAAGCGCTCGATCCGATATTGACCCGACCCGAAACAACCGATCTGATTTTGACCCGAACCAGACTGGACTTATCATAGACCCGAACTAAACTCGAACCTGACCTGAATCGAATCTGAACCGATTTCAAGCAGACTCAAAATAACCCGAACTGAAATCGATCTGAACGACCCGATTGCCACTAAAATGAAGTTGAGTAATGATACTTACTGTTTCGTATTAATATTGAACACGAGAGTACCAATACTACTTGATTAAAACTTATTTCAAACCATGATTTTAGTACTGGTATCAAGAATCAATAATGATACCCATAGTTGAGTATCGAAACTAGTTTTTTGAGTATCAATACTTGGTCTTCATTTATGAATTTTAAATTGTCTTCTCGGTTCAATTGCCTTCTAGTCCATTAATGATTGAATGTTTGAATATTAGAATCTATGGTTATTATAGATGCTTTGATGTTTGATATTATTGAATTTAGTCACGAGTTGAATTCATTTAAGCTCCGATCAATCAATGTGGCAACGTCCATCCAGTTTTGACTAGATCATGTTAGAAGTGTTACGTGGTGAGTGTCGAGGGATGTGATGAATGGTGAAATAATTTATAGGGATCAAATTGATATAATTTTTAAAATCTAGAGGGTTAAATTTTTTGATTTATTTAGAATTGAGATCAAATTGATAGAATATGCAAGTAAAGATGACAAAATGAATTATTATGAAAAATTAAAAATGCCACGTCAAAAATCTTGTGAACGGCCGATGACTTGATTGATCACAAATCAAAATGTTAGCGACTTTATTAGAACTTTTTGTTTAGTGACTACAATAGAAACGATCTCATAGTTTAGGGACTAAAAGGTAGTTTATCCTAAATAGAAATAATTAAAGGATGAGTCTAAAACGGGCGGAGCACACCGTTGGACACCACTAACGTAATACGCTACTGAACACTATTATTTTTTTTAATGACTTTTAATAATTATTAAAAATCTAAAAGGCTCGACATGCAATTAATCATATTTCAAAATAAAATTAGAAAAAATTATTCCATGAACCATTCTCACAATCTCATCCATGATCCTATCCAATTAAATAAGCTCACATAATCTTTAATTTCCATATAATATTTTCTTATAATTTAAAATTTTCAAATCATCTTCTTGTTCATATCTCATACAATTATTCTAATATGTTAATTAATGAAATCGTTAAAATAAAAAAAACACAAAAAAACTTAACCTACGAATCAAAAGAGGTAAAAATAAAAATATATTATTAATAAAACCATTGTGTTCCAATCGTAACCAATCTTCCATAAAATCACTGCATTCCCCCAATATTTTTTAGAGCTTCAAAATGCAAATTTAACGATAATTAATGCACGATTCAACTATCGATGGGGTTGGTGGAATTGGCTAACTTACCGTGGGAATTTTCCATTGCTTCAATCATTGTTTGCTGCAAGTTTCGACATGGTATATTTTTAAAATTTAATTTTCGAACGTAATATTTTATCGGCTAAATAGGAAACCAAATTGTCGAGAGATGCAGTGGCTATGGATCTTGCAACAAAGGAGAATCTGGACAACCTTGTTGAAATTGCGAACAATCTTAATTTTGCATTCCAAGTATATTTTTCTAAAGTTCATTTGTCGATAATTGAATCATGCATTTATAACGGTTAATTTTGCATTATGAAGCTCTAAAAAATATGGGAGATGAATGCAGTGATTTCATCAAAAATTGGGTTGAGATTGAAATGTAATTATTTCATTATTAATAATTTTATTTTTTTTGATTTGTGGGCTAAGCCTTTTTTAGTGTTTTTTTTATTTTAATGATTTTATTCATTAACATATTAGAATAAATATATAAGGTATGATGATGATTTGTAAATTTTAATTTATAAGAAAATATTATGTGGAAAATAAAGATGGTGTGTGTTTATTTAACAGGGTAGGACCATAGATGAGATTGTTAATTTCTTCTAATTTTATTTTAAAATATGATTAATTGCATGTAGAGCCTTTGGCAGAGGTGGTTCTTGACATGTTCAATAGGTTCGACCGAACAGGGCCCCGAAAATAGAGGCCCCAAACGAGTTCTCTAATAATATATATATATATATATATATATATTCTTAAAAATTACTGTAAATATATATAATATTTTTAAAGAAAAATTTAACCCAAACATTAATTGTGATTGTTTTATTGACTATTACTATTATTGTTGCTTTCGTAAAAAGAAGCTTTTTAAAATTAAAGTTTGTGAAGTCATACTTACGGACAATTATGTTGCAAGAATGGCTAAATGGACTTGTTTTGATAACAATCGAGAGTAATCTTTAGGAAGAAGTTGATGTTGAAAGCGTTGTAGATGATTTTGCTTCAACACATACAAGAAGAACACTACTTTTTAGGTGAAAATGTTCGATTTTTAGATGTTTGTAAGTCATTTTTATGATGTGCAAGAGATTAATCTAATATTTTTTGTATTAAGAGAAAATTATTTGAAAAAAACATTATATTTTTTTATATTATAAATTAAAGGTATGATTTTAATAAATTGAACGTGGCCCTTAAATCTTTGAACCGTCCATGACCTTTGAGATTTTTAATAATTATTTAAAAATCATTAAAAAGTTAATAGCATTCAGAAACATATTACATTAATGGTGTTCAGGAGTGTGCGTCGCTCGTTCTTAAATTTTCCAATAGCTAAATTTATAAACACACTTACAATTCACGTGGAAAAGATATTCGTAATTCTTAAATGAGGGAACTATATATATATATATATATATATATGAAATTATTAAACATTAGATAAAAATTAAAATTAATATAATAATATTTTGACTTAAGTATTCAAACCATACAATTTTTTTAGATAAGTGCCCAAAGTTTTTTTTCGGGCCAAGTAGGTACCTAACGTTTTTAAAGTTACCCGTTTAGGTGCCTCCTATGTAACCCCCTTGACCCGGCCTAGACGTTAGACCCGAACTAAGAAGATCACATTGGGTTTGCCGAAACAATCTCGAACTGGCTTACTCGAGTTACGGTCCATTTTTTCTTTTTACTTATCTAGATGCATTAGCCAGACCTACGGTGTTTATACAAACAATGATTCAATTTTCATTCGATACGAACATCGATAGGACACTCAATTGCAAATACATGCATTCTAGGGACCAAAATGTAAATCCAAAAATTACAAGGACTATTCAAGTTTCAGGTTACCAATACTTAATTAATCATATTTCAAGCCAGCGTGTCAAATTTCAGCTCAAACGAATAACAATAAGCATACAATTTAGCAAAATACGAAATTAAGGACCAAATCATAAAACTATCAAAATAAAGGGACATCACATAGCAATTAGATAAATTAACAGCATGCTAGCAAAATCTCAGGTCAAACAGACATCATTTACTTATTCAATTGATGCAAGAACATACGGTGACAAAGATGCAAAGAATCTAAACTTGATAAAATCTATTAACCAAATTAACCACCAACCATACCGATACGATATTAACCCGTACTGATCCCTAAAGAAATTATTTGAAAGAGGATTCCAGTAGCTAAAATACATACCAGTATAGTTGCTTGTGTACTACAACCTGATACAAAATACATAAGGGCGTATCGATACGGTGACTGCCTGTACCAATACTCCATTCAAAATTTCCAAACATCTGAATCTTTTACAGACTCGTGTACCGATCCTGAGAGTCTCGTACCGGTACGACTAGACGTGCAATGACCTCTCGGCCGAACACATGACATCTCAGCTCAATTAACTACATGCCAATTAATCAACGCAATTCATATTCAAATAAGTAATCTAGAGACATGCTCCCTAACAATATAAAGTATTAACTAATAATCATCTATTGGTCACGATCACAAACACAGGCCATAGATCAATTACGAAATAGAAGTACATGACTATGTACACTTAGAACACAAACAATCCATCCAATCATTGATTAAACCATTTTAAATTATTAGATCATAACCAACAAATGTACTTGGCATTAAATAAAACCAGCATCATACATATTAAATAAAATCATCCAACATAATAAAATTCAACCATATAATCATGCCTTATAACGAAATGTCATCCCGACAATTAACCCACATTACTTTATTACAAATAGTTTAAGCACCGTAAAACATACACTTTAGTATGCTTGTCTTGGGATCACACCTTGCTTCGAACCACAATCCCACACTTGCTTAATTCACTGCATTGAGGGAAGAAAAGTGAGCGTAAGCATATAATGCCTAGTGAGTGCGCTCAAAAAGAGTAAAACGTCAATGCATTTTCAAATCCAAAATCAATATTAGAAGCTCATACTAAAGCAAGTCAAATTCGTCATTCCCAAAGCATTTTAATAAAACATGCTTATTCACAACATATATATACTTCATGCTTTCATAACAATCCTTTCATTCTAAAGGCGTTTATATAAAACATGCTTATCCAAATCAAAATATTTACCCGTTTATTTCCAAAACGTATTATGCATAATAACTATATGCATCAAGCCACTTTTCACAAGACTCGTGCTTAAACAAACCAAAGCATTTTCTTGTTTGTTTCCAAAATAAATCATGCATAACAACCATATACATCAAAACAACTTTCTCAAGTCTCATGCTTAATTAAATCAAAGCATTTCCTCATATATTGACAATTATAGTGACCCGAATAGACTTACCTCTATCCTTAGATAGTTCTACCCCTATCCACGTATCCGGATACATGGATTCCCTTGATAGCACTACTCCCATCAAGTATTTTCTCATGGTGGTACTACATCTACCATAACTCACTTCGGTCGAGAATAGAACTACCCCTATTCCCGTTGTGATAGTACTACCTCTATCACTTCACAATAGAACTACCCCTATTGTATTACCGAAGAATTTCACACGATCGATTTTACATTTTATAGTGCACTTTAATCCTATGGCTAGCCAACTATATCCAATAGTTTCTCATTTATGTCACATAGCAAATATATCATTTCAAATGCATTTACGTATTGTTTTTCAATGCATTTCACAATTGTTTCATATGCAAAACCACATTGCCAAAGGCAACAACACATTCCATTTGAAAATCATTTATATAAAATCACATTGCCATAGGCATAAACCACATTCCCTTAGGAATCATTTCACAATGCTCATAGGAATCCATAAACATGTTTAATCATTGCATATCATTTAAATAATGCACAAAACAGTAAGTAAATCAATCCATGCTTTTAAACCAAACATGTAAATCAAATCTCCTATCAAACTGGTATTCAAAAGGCAAAAATAGAAAAAAATTACTTTCGAGCTTAGTTAAGCTTGCTAGGCTTTAACTAAACTTCTAAGGTAATAATTCAAACCTCTTATAGTACCAAAATACATGTGCACTCACCAACTCCCTACCATTCTCGATGCGAATGCCTCGATGCCTAACCACAAATCGTCGAAACACTTGCCAATCTCCACGAGAAAATACAAGGATCAATACCAATAAGACCACATCAAGATAACCACTTTATCAAGGTAACCAATAAGACCACATCGAAACACTTAAAATTTCCTGACAAATTTCACGCCATTGGAAGAAACCAAATTCTCGATTTCCTTTTCTAATTTCATGCCCCTGTTCCATGCGCTGTTTCGCAACCATCTAAAACCCCTATTATATATATGGGATAGGATCCAATTACACAGTGTAAAACTCTTTAAGTTTTACACATTTTTTGGATCGTTAGATGGGTGAAACGGATGGATGAGATTAACAGTAGAATATGTAAAGATTATCACTAGGGAAAAAAAGTACGGAGTTAATCTCAGTCATCCATTTCCCTCATCCAACGATTCAAAAAACATGTAAAACTTAAAGAGTTTTACATTGTGTAAGTTGATCGTAACCCTATATATATATATGGAACATGGCAGCAGCCACGCAACTCATTCCTTGGTGAATTGAAATGGTAGGCGTTATTATATAAAAAAATCTTTTTTTAAATAGTTATTTACGAAAATGACCACAACCAATGTTATTTAGAAAAATGACTTTCAATCGTCCACGCAAGGCGACCTCGCGTTTTGGAAAATGCGAATCATGACCTCGCATTGCACAAGTAGCGAGGTTCGTCCGACGTGGGCCACCTTTTCATATTTCGTAATTTAAAATTACTAGATAAGAACTTGCATTTTCCAAAACGCGAGGTCCATGAGATTTTGAAGAAACTTATTTATATATCGCGATAATTAATGTATGGACCTCGCGCTTTAAACAGAGTGAGGTCCATGAAATCCAGGCCGAAATATAAGGGTGTATAGGCATGTTCGAGGCATTTTATCATGCCATTAGCCCGATGATTTTGGTAATTTTTATGCTTAGAGACGTAATATTGAAACTTATCTTCCATTTGAGACCGATATTGACACGTATGAGACATTGCACAGTGTATAAAACGCGTGTTGAAAATGGTTCGAACGCTAGTTTTTGTCCAAGAATAGGATGTTAAAATGGCTTGGTAGGCATGTTGGAGGTGTTTTTCCGGGTTATTATTAGAATAATCTTTGTAATGTTTTAGGTTGAAGGCCTAGTATTGGAACTTATCTTTCATTTGATACTGATATTGGCACAGAACCGACATTGTAAACGATATAAAAATGGCCCTAAAAATGGTTTAGAAGCTTGTTTTGGGGCATGAATAAAAATGTAAAATGCCTTGAGAATCATGTTTGATGGGTTTATCCGGGAAGTTAATCGTCGCATTCGCGTAATCCTTGAGAATCATGTAATATGATTTTATTAAAAAAGTGAAAAATGACCTCGCTCGCTGTAGAAAGCGAGGTCATTTTGAACGTTTTAATTAATTTCCTAATTATTTTGATGATTATGCAAAAATTAAGAATAATTTGGCCAATTTGTCCATATTTTCCTTTAATAGGACCTCGTGCTCTGCATATAGCGAGGTCCGTTAAGCCTATAAATAGAGGACGATGGTCTTCAAATATTCTCATAACTCATCTTTGTTCTTCTTCTTCTTAGTCTACTATTCAATATTATTTGTAAATAGTTCGATCGATATAATATGTCAAGACGAGAAACTATTACATCTTTGCTTTAGTATACTACAATGGGCAAATAGTCGATGCATCTCTCGGTGTCGTATTTCAGTCCTCAAGTACTGTATTACTTCCGCTGCCAAGCAACTTATCGTATGAAAAGTTGATGAAGGAAGTGAAGAAACATGTTCCACATGGTAGTAGGAAAAATTTGGAACCGTTGAATTTTTAACTGCTGACGTCATTAGAACCATTAACGTACTCATTATACCATGTTGTGGACAACGCTGATATGGAATTGATGGGGGAATTTCACCTACAGTCGTTTTAGGCGGGTCCCTTGAGCTTGAGTTGTATGCAATGTTTTTTTGATGATGAAGATGTTATTAGAGTCCCAAATAATATGTAAATTATATTTTTATTTTTTGTATCTTAAAAACAATTGTACCCCTAAACATGTAGACAAAATAAATTACATAGGAATTGATTTAGACGAGATGTGCGATAGTTTGTTCGAGTGGTATGGCCACCGAAAGATGTGTCGTTGATGTAGATAAATGGAGTCATAGTTTGTCATAGTTGTTGGAGCCCTAAAGCTTTATGGATTTCGTGAGTACCCGATAATCATCATCATCCACGGCACAGATGTCACCAACAACGTTACATGCGGTGGACTTCCTATAGACTTCACGATGAAGGCGTACAAGAAGCTACCGACACCCTCGAACAAAAGGTCAAGACTGATCTTGGCACTTCAAAAGGACCACTCATTCCTTGATATTGCGATTTTCCGTAGATCTTAAACCAAAACAAGATAGATATTGCCAAATATTATTAATCGACCAAAATAATGTAGTTACCGTATAAATGCAACTACTTATACCAACATATCGCAATATCAAGGGATTTAATTTGTAAAACAATTTTCTTGATATGTGATATGTTGCCATTAGTAGCAACAGTTGTATCTTCTTTTCGAATCTGACATAGATTTGTATGGAGCGATAGCAAATGTTGGTGGGTTTGTTTGCCCTTGTTTCTGCCTTATATAGGCAAACATGTGCGCTCTCTAAAACGCGAGGTATTCGATCATGTTTTAAATGGACCTCGCGCTCTGTAGAACGCAAGGTCTGCAGAGATTCCTGATGTGGTAGAACAAGTACATAGTTTCATGTCAATGGACCTCGATATATACAAAACTCGAGGTCTATTTTTTATATTATAATTGAAATCTTAAATTGTAGATGTAATCTTTAAGTGTTAAGGAATTGCAATTATAACTGATCATTAATTCTAATTAGCAGGTGTAACAAGCCCGTGAAAAATGGTTTCGAAGTTTTTTTAGGGTAAGAATAACAATGTAAGTTTATTACATTTCAAACAAATACATAAAATGAAGAAAATAGATTATGATAGTTAGGCCACTGATCCCAATCAAAGATAACATCTTGTACATAACCGGGGCGAGGTCAGCAACGTTCTAACTGGTCAATTGTACCCCTAAACATGATTTAGACAAATGGTGTCATAGTCAATTAATTGATATGAGGGCCTTAGCGATTATCTAGTTCCTCAACTTGTTTTGGTACCCATTTTGCATCGTAATTTGAGGATAAGTTTGCATCCACAATCCTGACCCTGGCCAAAGAGGGCATCTTGTACATCACTCCCCTAAACATGTACGAATGTTGAGGTCTCGCCATAGTTGTCCAATCCAACCCCTACAGTGCGAAGGTCCTCTTTCCGGCTCAACTTCTGAGGCTTATATTGGCACATACGAGACATTGTAATCGGTCAATTGTACCCCTAAGCATGCTTTCTTTGATGAAGTGGACAATCGGGGATTTTGAGGTTCCCTCGAAGGTTGCAACTGCTACCCACTTTCAACATCATCTACAATGGTAGGGGCTTTGACTACGGTTACATGTTGTGGTCTTCACCTAGCTGACACTCTATGAAGACCACAATTTCCGTGATATTGTGATATTTCGTTCATCTTGAACAATAACGTGGAACACCCATCTCACGAAAACTGTCAACCAATGAATAGCAAATAAATTTGAAACTCGCGTTGTTTGTTCTCATTAGTAGCTGTAACTCAATTTTTTCTTCAGCTATGATGGCAAGAAAATGCTGGTGGGCATGTATTTTATAGGCCAAAGCTCGCGCTATGCAAACCGCGTGTTCCATAGAGATTCCTAACAAAGATTCGTGACACAGATTCCTGACGTGGTAGTCCGTAGATGATGTGAGCACGGCTATGCGCCTTACATTGTTTTCTGCAGCCTTTCTAAGACCGTTTGATCGAGGCAAGTTGTTTACATTCGAGAAGCTTCAAGAAGCTTATTCGAGCTTAATCTGGGATGTTCAAACTAAGGTCAGATTTATGAAGGTGTATTTCAACCCGAAGGAAGAACCTCCACCATCATCGAAGATCTTCAAGGCTAATTCTAAAGGAGTTCTTCCTTATTCCATCTTTTACTTGTGCATGAATTTGTATGAGTATTAATAGTTTACATTCGAGACGTCAGGCCTAAAAATGGCATACGAATCATGCCCAAGACTGAAGCAAACAAAGACACCCGCCAATGACACTTCTTTCCGAGTTGACGGTTTTGCATAACTCCCAAAATAGATATGCCAACACAGCCCCTCCCCAACATTTGTTTTTGGATTCCACAATATTTTCCAGATGAGGCAACCACATCAAATGGACCTTGTTGCGAGATTTGTCTGACATCATGACCTCCCAATAACTCATAGAATACAAGCACGAGCAATTCGTTGAAAAACTATTTTTTTCAATATTAAATTATTTTTCTATAAAATGAAATTTTACAATAAATAAAATAATAATAAATGATAAAAATAAATTATACCATCTTTGTTACTTCATCAGCGTCTGGGGGTAGGCTGGTCAAATTGTTGTCCAAGAATACTATTTTCAGTTTGCCACCATCGAAATCTTCCTCCTCCGGCCTCACTCCAAGCAAGGCTTTACAAACACCCAACCAGTCTGCCTCCGCAGTCCTGGTGATAACCTTATCGTCAACGGGCAAACCGATAATAAATGCAACATCTTCCAAGGTAATAGTTCCTCGCCGCAGGGAAGATGAAATGTGTGTGTATCGGGCCTCCACCTCTCTAGTAACGCATTCATCATCGAACGGTTTAACTTCGGACCGCCAAATAGGTGCGAAAAGTAGCCAAAACCAAATGAATGCAAATAACCGACAATATTAAGATGTGGTGGTCCCGTGCGGTTGATGAAACAACTCAAGGCACGTTCATACCCATTCAAAATAAAATTTAAAATTTATAAATTACTAAATAAAATATTAACAATTAAAAAATTAACAAACAAATAATTACAAATTTTAAATTAAAAAACTTACATCGGCGTTTGAGCGCCAATAATTTCACACGTGTCTGTCGTCGAGCCTCAACAATCTCACCATAGTACCAAAAATTCGAAGACTTTAAAAATAAAAACAATGGAGACTAGTAATTGAAGAACAAGAGAAGGGAATTTAATATGATAAAAGTTGAAAGAATGGGCCCTATTTATAGGAGTCATCGCACCCCATACGAAGCGATATCAATGGACCTCGTGCCCTACAAAACGCGAGGTCCGTTGAAAAGTCACGACGATTCAGTCCGGACGGAATCCAACTATTTCAATGGAATCCAAATGTTTAACTAGAACTCGCTTTCTGCATATAGCGATTTCCAAGAGTTTTTAATTTTATTTTTTTATCCTTATTTGGTGATTCGAATAAAATTTTGATGTCTTATTGTAATTAAAAAATCAACATTATTTTAATTGGGATAACTAATTACTAATACAAGATATAAAAAACAATAAAATTTAAATACCATACTATAATTCCTTATTCGAATAAGATTTTGATTTCTTATTGTAATTACAAAATAAAGAATATTTTAATTTGGATAATTATTTACTAATACAAAATATTAAATACTAATACAATTTAAATACCATATTTTCTTTTACATAATATCTTTTTGTATACAATATCTTGATCCTAATAAATATGAAACGTTTTTACATTAGGAGTTTTTGATTTCAAATATTCTACAATATGTAGGATATTTAATTTAAGGCAAAAAAGGATTTTTATCAAAGATTTTTATTAAAGATTTTTATTAATGATAATTACATAAAATTACCATGATATAGGATCTTTTCAAACAATTAGGATCTTTACACATAATTATAATTTTCCAGCTACTAAAATCATCTTTCAAAAAATTAGGATCTTTCAAATAATTACTTCAAATTACTTTTTGTATAAGGTTAAACATCATCTTTCGAATACTTTGGATTTTTCAAATAATTACGTCAAATTATATATTTCAATATTTTTAATGTATATTTGACACATTAAAAAATTAAGTCAATTAAGTTAGATTTTTTTTATTTAAGCCAATTAATTATAACCTATTTTTTATTTGGGTTAAGGGGACCTCGCTATGTGCACAGCGCGAGGTCCCTACAGTAATTACCACGATAAATTAAAGTGACATTTCAATATCTCAGAGATCTCGCGTTGTGGAGAGCGCGAGGTCTTATCCAGTAATTTTAAATTACAGAATATGAAAAGGCAGCCCACGTCGGACAAACCTTGCTATTTGTAGAACGTGAATTCATGGTTTTACGTTTCTGATTTGGGGTCATTTTTCTAAAGAACATGGCTGGGGGTCATTTTTGTAAATAACTATTTAAAAAGGTTTTTTATATAATAACACCGAAATGGTAGCCGCAACGCCACTGCCCCAATCACGCTATACATTGTTTCGTCGTATATTTCCCTTTTAAAACATACATATATTTTTTGAGCACCAAAGATGCACCTTAACATATATCTAATAATTCAATCAACCACTCTACCAATTACCCCATCTAACAACCTAAATCTAAACTCAACCAATTCAATTAATTTCGAAAAATAAATTACAAAATCAACTTTAGATTATTTTAACCCATGCAAAAAACAATTGAACTCCATAGTAATCATTAAATTACTATAATCTAATCAAGGTTTATGAGAAAATCCTTTAAAATCCAATATTCCCATTAGAAATTCGTTTTAATTACCCTAAAGCATGAGAAATCATAGATTAAGAATCAAAATTATGTAGAGAATTATTAAAGAACATTTTCTCACCTTGCTTGATGAAAACCCAACTTTAAGATGAATTTTCCTCTTGATTTCCAACAAAAAAATAGTGAAGATGATGTAGAAATCAAAATCCTTAATCCACAATTGTTTAGAAATGATTGGAGAAGAAATTGAAGTAAAAATAATTCAGGAATCAAGAAATCCTTAAGTTTTGTTTGAAAGAAAATGAAACAACCTTAGAAATGTCTTTCTCATCTCTTTGGAAAATTACAATCATCAACTTCTTTTTGTTAAAAACAAGTGGAAAACTATATCTCTTTTATTTAATCCAGCAACGCCATTAAAATATTATTTTAGCCCCATTTTTAACAAAATTATCACTATTAATATTTTACAACCTTTTGTAAAATAGTCATCATTTAATTAATATTAAAAGAACTCATTTAAAATTACCGAAATTCAATTTCACCCATCATTAAACTCATTAAATATATTTTTCTCAAATACTTATCATGATAAATTTATCAGAAATTAATTTAATTACCCAAATTATTTTCCAAAATTAATTAATTAGCTGAAGCCTAACCCAAAATTCCAACCCGATTCTATTAATTCACCTGAATCTTCTAGCCCATTTTTTCAAGGTGTTACATCCTATATTTACCAAAAATTCACAAAATAACCCTAAATCTGTAACCACCTAGACCCGTCTATGCGTTACCATGGATCCTAAGAAGTCGCATTAGGGTCACAAGAGCGACCCACGGTAAAACCCGTATATACATTAAAGATAACAAAGTTGTTCTTTATTCAATTACTGAGAATTAGGCGTAAATCCTATAGTCCAAAGAATCAAAAAAGTGATGAATTTAGTTCAGTAAACCAAGGAGTTTAGTGTGTTCCAACAATGCCAAGTTAATACATACGATTGTAACTCTGTAGTAAACATTATATTCCACGAGCACATAATTCAAGTAGCAGCAAGGTTCATTTTAAATTCTAAACTATCCTCCAACATTGCTCCAGTATGCATTTCCCCAAAATGATATCATACATCGGCATTAACCCGAGCCCCTTGAGCGTGGGTACCATTCTAAGGGAATACCTTAGGTCCGAGCAAAATTACGCTAGCCGAAGCTAGGAACCTAATATGGGCGTTGACCTAGGCCAAATGGGCGTAGGTACCGACCAAAGGGGTTACCTTAGGTCCCAAGCTGAATTACCCTAGTCGAAGCTAGAAACCTAATACGGGCGCAACCTAGCCGAAGCGTAGGTGCCGAATACAAGCGGGCCCTAGCCGAAGCGTAGAAGCCGAATACATGCGGACTCTAGCTGAAGCGTAGGAGCTGAATACAGGCGAACTTACCAGCTTGATCAGGGTTGAGCCATCAGTGACTTCATATCATAGCCCAAGTGCCCCATTGAATCACTCTAGACAGTGTCACAGTATGCAGTAATAAACAGTTTTCAACGGCAATAGTCACTTCAGTATTCAGTAGCAGTATGTCAGGAATTCAGGATACAAACATATGTTTAATCGGTATGCCTAGAGTATCATGAACCATGAATCAGGTATACTTGTATCAGAAATCAGGAACCAAGATTCATGTTTTTACTTAAGATAACAGGATCACTGAATTATAATCCATTCTATATTGACTTTAGAATCATGTTAGGCTTGATAGGCTCGATTTCCTTCAACCGATTTAGCTAGCCAAGTGGTGGAGAAGTTCAATTTTGGGTGATTTTGTGGGAAGCAAAAATTAGACAATAAACACAAGGATATATATAGTGGTTCGGCCTTATAAACAAGCACCTACATCCACTACCTTAGCTCCCACTAAGGATTTCCCAATCAATTCACTAATTGGTTCTTCCCCTTTTCTAGGCTTAGGAGGAAAACCTTACAAACGATCTAAGCTTTCTAAACTAAAGCTTGATCAAACCTTCTATACAAGAGATGAATAAAAGCAAACTAAACTCCCTCTTACAAGGTTGATGTTTGCACTCTTTAGCACTCACCCAAACCTAAACACTTGAGAAAATTTGACAATTTTGGCTCACAAGTGTTGTCTATACAAGGAATGTACAATTAAAGCCCTAAGACAATTTCTTCATCATAAATTTGTTGACAATTGAAGCATTAGCCTTCCCTTGATGCTTGGAGGTCCCTTTTATACTCCCAATTGAGTTTGTAGACATTGAGGACCGTTAGGATTGAATTAGAGTCGTTGGAGCCTTTATTTCCCACCATAAATGCAGATCTAGTGATGTCTGTTTCGATACACGGGTATCTATATCGAAACACCCTTCTTCAAAACTAGTCGTTGGGTCTGATTCAGCATCCCGTTTCAAAACACCATAAGTTGTATCGAAACGCCCATTCTGAAACGCCTGGTCCTGTATCGAAACGCCTGCAATTCAAAAGACCGTTAGGAAATAGCCGTTGCGGGGTTTTGACCTTTGGGGTGTATGCCACGTAGGCGTATCAAAACACAAAGGCCTGTTTCGAAATGACCCTTGTTGTTTCGATATGGCTAAGGCCTGTATCGAAACACATTTTGGCAGTTTCAAAACGTATCGATACAAATATGCTTGTATCGAAACGGGTACAATAAAATCACATGTTTGGCTACTTAAAAACATTTTAAAACATTACCAAAACCTTTTGAAAACACCTCAAACTTATTTTCAAGTTGTTTTGACTAAAAGCATGTTTTAAATTCTTTTCAATTTAGTCCAAAACATTTTTCAATAATTATATCAAAACATATATTTCTACAATCTCCCCCTTTTTGATATAATAAAACCAACTTGAAAAATTGTTTGGGATTCTCCCCATTAGTATTTAAAAATTTGAATAAGATATTTTAAAAATTAAATGAAGTTAAAGCTCCTATTTATTCATTTTAAAAATCAATTTTTTAAACCATTTCTCCCCCTTTTTTGTTATATCAAAAAGAATTTAAAAGACATTAAGCTCAAAATAACATAGGAAGTTAAAAAAATTTGACACAGTTAAAAACTTTGGTTTTAAAATTGGCTCCCCTTACTCAAAGCATCAAATGTTGTTAGTCCAACAATATGATAATCTAGTTGTAAAGAAAAATAATCTAATTAAAAACAAAAACAAATATAAATTTTACAAACACTTGAACTTCAAGGGAGGATGTGAAGCCTTCCTTCTTCAAGTGTTTTCCTTCTTGTGTGTATGGAGCTCCCCCTCAAATTTGGACTTGTTGATCACTCTCCATCACACCTAAACAAGACAATCATGTAATTTTTGGTATCCAAATTGCTTTGGATCCATAAACGTTGGTATCACAAAATTTAGTCCCCTTAGACATCCATTTTGCAATTTCATCCTTTTTAGTTAAAGTTATTAGTTCTTTTGGGACCCAAACACTTCTAAAACATTTTCTATTTACAAATATAGGGGCACTAGATTATCTTTGATAAAAATTTGATTTTCCTAAATTTTCTTTTCTTTTCAAGTTCTTTTGGGACCCAAACACTTCTAAAACATTTTTCCATTTACAAATATAGGGGCACTAGATTATCTTTGATAAAAATTTGATTTTCCTAAATTTTTTTTCTTTTCAAGTTATTTGTAAATCAAATCTTTTTCTTCTTGAACTTTATGAAGCAAATTTTGTAAATCAACACATTTTTGCTCAAACTCATTGAGTTTTGCTTCAAGTTCAATTTTGGTTTTAGAAATCAAATCATTTTGAGTTTTCAAATTTGAAAGCACTTTCTTGTTTTTTAAAATGTGATTTTTAAACTCTAAAACCAAATTATCATAGGCATCTTGTAATTCATCAAAAGAATATGAACATAAGGTAGATGAATTAGAAATTACCCTTGAATCTTCTTCGATGGCCATAAGCAAAGGTTGGCTTGTTCATTGTCGGTGGAGTCTTCATCACTCCAAGTAGCCACATATGCCTTTTTCTTATGGTTTGAAGAGCTTGCCTTCTCTTTCTTCCTTGATTCATGCTTGGATTATTTCATTTTTCTCTTCATGAATCGTACAAACTTTTCAAAGAGATAGGCCATCTCTCCATTTTCACTTTCCTTCTCACTTGATTCTACATGTAGGCATGTGGAGGATGGAAGAGATATGGCATTTACATTGATGACTTGCTCTTTGATCTTCTTCTTCTTCTCTCTCTTCAAGGGTAGAGACATCATCTCATGAGTGAGCAAAGATCCAATGAGCTCGTCAAGCTTGAGCTCCTTCAAGTTCTTTGCTTCTACAATTGTTGTCTTTTGGACTCCCATGAATCGGGAAGTGAGTAAATCAACTTCCAGACGAGTTTGTCTTCCGAAATCTCCTCTCGTAGACTGTTGAGTTGATTAACGATTGTGGAGAATCGGTCAAACATCCTCTTGATGTCTTCATCCGAGTTCATCTTGAAGCTTTCATACTCGAGGTTGAGAAGACCAATTTTGGTCTCCTTTACTTCGTTGGTTCCCTCGTATGTGACTTCAAGCTTGTCCCAGACTTCTTTGGCATCTTCACAAGAAGACATCTTCTCATAGATGTTCGGGCTAAATGCACAAAAAGAGAATGTGCAAAGCCTTGCAATTAAGCTTCATCTTCTTGCGATCATTCGCACTCCAATTTGCATTTCTTCGTTGTGGCACGAATGAACCATCTTCAAATATGTCCCAAAGCTTGTAATCCTTGGATTTTATGAATAACATCATTCTTGTCTTCCAATAGGCATAGTTAGTTCTGTCGAAGAATGGTGGCTTGTCGATGGATTGTGCCATTTGACCGGTTGATTGAATTTATGTATCGAGCTTCCCAAATCACCTAAATAGAATCCTAATCCCCTTCTATTGAGTCTCGATGTGATACCAATTGTTAGGCTTGATAGGCTCGATTTCCTTCAACCAATTTAGCTAGCCAAGTGGTGGAGAAGCTGGATTTTGGGTGATTTTGTGGAAAGCAAAAATTAGACAATAAACACAAGGATATATAGTGCTTCGGCCTTCTAAACAAGCACCTACATCCACTACCTTAGCTCCCACTAAGGATTTCCCAATCAATTCACTAATTGATTCGTCCCCTTTTCTAGGCTTAGGAGGAAACCCTTACAAACGATCTAAGCTTTCTAAACCAAAGCTTGATCAAACCTTCTATACAAGAGATGAATAAAAGCAAACTAAACTCCCTCTTGCAAGGTTGATGTTTGCACTCTTTAGCACTCACTCAAACCTAAACACTTGATCAAATTTGACAATTTTGGCTCACAAGTGTTGTCTATACAAGGAATGTACAATTAAAGCCCTAAGATAATTTCTTCATCATAAAGTAGTTGACAATTGAAGCATTAGCCATCCCTTGATACTTGGAGGTCCCTTTTTACACTCCCAATTGAGTTTGTAGCCGTTGAGGACCATTGAGATTGAATTAGAGTCATTGGAGCCTTTATTTCCCACCATAAATGTAGTTCTGGTGATGTATGTTTCGATATACGGGTAATTGTATCAAAACGCCCTTCTTCAGAACTAGCCGTTGGGTCTGATTTAGTATCCCGTTTCAAAACACCATAGGCTGTATCGAAATGCCTGCAATTTAAAAGACCGTTGGGAAATATCCTTTGGGGGGTTTTGACCATTGGGGTGTATGCCACGTATGCGTATCAAAACAGAAAGGCATGTTTCGAAACGACCCTTGCTGTTTTGATAAGGCTAAGACTTGTATCAAAACACATTTTGGCAGTTTCAAAACGTATCGATACAGATATGCCTGATCAAAATGGGTACATTAAAATCACAGGTTTGGCTACTTAAAAACGTTTTAAAACATTACCAAAACCTTTTGAAAACACCTAAAACTTATTTTCAAGTTGTTTTGACTAAAAGCATGTTTTAAATTCTTTTCAATTTAGTCTAAAATATTTTTCAATTATTATATCAAAACATATATTTCTACAAATCATAAATCATATTTGAAGGAATTCGATATGTATCGACTTCATCAAGGTATTCAAGAATTATACCTCAAGATCATTCAATATTTTTGGTCTATCGTGATTATGCAAGAATTCAGATATATCATGATATGTTATGGAGATTCAGGATTAATAAAAATTTCAAATATATTGAGAGTTCTAGTGAGTTTTTCTCAAAAGGGCATTTTGGTCATTTTAACACTTAGGGGCAATTTGAACATTTTAATTGTAACACCCGTGTTTAGGGGTCGAGTGTTAGGTGAGATAATTTGGGTTCGGGTCTTTGGGCTTGGTTTAAATAAAATAGGCTTGGTTTTAAACTAAAAAGGCCTTGAGATTTCATTAAGGGCAAATGGGGAATTTTCTAAATAATTGAAATAAGACAAGTAAAAGAAATGTTTTGAGAAAACAACTATCATCTTCTTCCTTGTAACAAAAACCCACGACAAAACCCCTCTCCCCAACCCAACTTACTGTTCCATCCACTTCCTCCACGTTTTCAAGTGTTTTCATCAAGGTAATTATGTTTTTGACTTCTCCTCTTCATCCTTAACATTTCTATGGCTTTAGATTTTCATAAACTCCATTTTTGAGATATTTCAAATGTTCAAATTTTTAGTAAGAGGAAACTTTGTTGGGTTTTTAATGGGTTTTTGATTTGCAAAGTTAATATATGTTATAGTCTTGCCCTTAAGTGTATCATATCTAAAAATGGTGATGTTTTGTTGAAATCCCGAAATGTGTATTTGTGGGTGAGTTTAAGGGTAGAAATATTGAGTTTTTGAGGTAGTTTTGTGAGGAAAAGTTGGACTGATGGTATGATTATGCTTGGGGGTTGTTTTGAGCATGTTTAGTGATGATTTGGGTGATGAAACTGATGGGAATTTGCTGGGTTGTGTTCAAGTCCGAAAAAGGAAGAGTTAGGTTAGTTCTTGGCTTGAAAATGTAGTGAAATCATCTTGAGATTGTAATCTGATTTCTAGTAGTGATTTTGTGGATGTTTTGATGAGTAATACACTATTTTTGGTTGATTAGAAACAAGGGAAACCGTTGGAGAAGCTTCGGGCTTGATTCCGGGAAACTTGGAGGCTTGATCGACATTCTTGGCTTGTTTTGAGGTGTTTGGTGAGTGGACTGTTTAAAATGGTTTTGAATTGGTTCAAAGTGTGTTGTTGAGGTACTAGATTGTGCTTGGTAGGCCAATCTAATGTGGGATTAAGTTGGTAGCTTAACCCCTTGTTCAATCTTATGTAATCTTGTTAAATGTGCATAAATGTGGCCTAGTGTGATTTGTGTCTGATAATGCATGTAGTGGTGTATTTATGTTGCATGATGGTGATTTGTGTGTGGTATTGCATGATTGTGAAATCATGGTGAGACTCGTTTAGTATGTTGGCACTAGTTATGTTACCGGATATAAATGATCGATCATTAGGATGAGTGTGCACACGGTAAGAGTCAAATTCGCGCGTGACCTTGGTGATGTGTAGTCACCAAGGAGGAGTACGCTGAAGTAACATTCCACCGAAAAGTGTATATGTGTGATGATGAGTGGAATCGCATCCGTAAAAGAAAACGGTGAGGTGTGAAATCCCACCGGAAGGTAATATTATTGTTTGAGTACGTTGGGGCGAAAATCCCAACGGAAGCTATCCGCATATCCGAGTAAGCTATATAGTTGCCAATATACCTTGTTTATATGTGGTGAGATGTTCTGTTGCATTTAAGCTAACAATAACATGAGGTAAGATGCCATGTTCATGCATTCTAGCAACGGTTGGCTATGTTGTTATGTTAGTGTTAATGTATGCCTTGTTGATGTTTGTGGATACCATGCTTTGGACCCTGCATTGTTGATATTTGTTTTTGAGCTCCCTCACTAAGCTTTCAAGGTTACGCTCTCATTTCCGACAATGCAGATTATTAGTGTGGAAGTTAGCAAGGAGCAAGGAAGGGGCACCCAAGAGCGTGTGTTGCTGCTCAAGTATGGTTTTCTTTGAGTAATGTAATCAATAGCAATGGGGATTCTAAGTGTTGTAGAAGCATGTGTTAGACTCCTATGTTTGATTTTCATGTGTTAAATGCTTATGTTCTTGTGAGATGGGATGTAAACCTTGTTCATGTGATGCTTGTTGCTACGTGTTTCTTTTGGGTTAAATGGATTTGTTATGCATGCTTGTATGTTTAATTATGTTCCAAAGTATGATGTGTTGCCTCTAGATTTGGTTGTATGATGGTTGCTTGTGATCTTCGATGTTTGGGGACAAGCTTGGGGATGTTTGAGGATGCAGAAACCTATTCTCAGGTCACTGTGTGTGCAGGCATTTCAAAATGCTTGAAGTGGTTTCGGAACGGTTGTAGGTCCAGGGATACTCGTATCGGAACGGGGGTGGTGCCGTTTCGATACGATTTGACATTGTGAGCTCCCGTTTCGGTAAGTGTTTCGATACGGTTTTCCTCTGTGAGTGCTTGTTTCGAAACAAGTTCCGAAACATTTTGACACTGTAGACCCCCATACCGGAACGAAGTGGACCGTATCGGTACGGCTTGGTCTGGCTTTTAAACTGGAGCCCGCATTTCGGAACGGGCAAGCCTATTTCGAATCGCAAGCAAGTAATTTGGCTTTTTGGCATCTTCAAAGGTTCCTGTATGTTACGTTTAAGTCTCGGTTGTTTGTAAGCTTCCTTGTTTAGTTCACGTGTATCTTCTAGGTATGGTTTTGTTTCGTACGCATGAAATTGGACTAATTAGGTTACTTGGTAAATTTAAATTGCCATATGTTCTGCTTTGCTTGTTCCGTTATCATTTTCTGTTGTCGTCTTCACACATAGGGCTAAATGTAATCTTTAGTCAAGATAATTAAATGAAAATTTTTCTAGGGCTGCTGATCGAAGTGAAGCCTTAACGGGTTTCGCCCCAATTTTCCCCGTGTAACCTGTTCGGACCGGTCTGTCGGCTAGACCGGGACGAGGGGGTTACATTTGTTGGTATCAGAACCTGAAGTTTCTGCGACCTCGAGAAGGTAAGTAAGGTAAGTTTGAACTGTTATGTTGCTATCTCGGTGTATGTTGTGCGGTGAATGCTTTTTCTATGTATGCTTGTTGTTCGCTTGCTTGCATGGTGTTTGAAAGCATGTGTTAGTATGGTTGTTGTGTTGAGGCTTAGTTGTTGAGTTCCCATTGCTACTATTACTTTATTGGAAAACAATTTAAGTAAAGGAATACTTGAGCACCTTGGACCCTTGTCTTTGCTAACTCAATCCTTGTGTGTTTATTTTGTTGTAGTTGACATCTTGCTTGATGTAAGATGAGACCTAGAGGCAGGCCTAGGGTGGTTCATCCGGAACCACGAGCAGCAGCTCCTGAAGTTGAGCCGGTTGTAGAGGCGGGGGCTTCTCCACCCCCTCCTTCTCCTCCTCGTCAAGAGGGAGGTGAGGCGAGAGCTGAGGGCGTAGGACCTCAGGTTGGCCAAGGTTCGGCCGGTATAGATCTAGCTCCGTTGGTTCAAGCTATAGCTGGGGCTTTTCAGGCAATAGTGGCCGGGGGACAATGTAACGCCCCGGTTTTGGGCTTAGAAGTCTTGGGCGTTGACCGGTTGGTCAAAGTGCTGTTCGAATCGTAAGAGGTTAAATTAGGAAAGCCTAGTTCGGGTTGCATTAAAAATATGGAAAAATGTTCTAAAATCATCTTTTAATATAATTAAGTGAACTGTGAAATCAATTTTGTAAAATGAGTTTTGGAAGGGTGACATTTTGGCTAGTGACCAAAATGTAATTTTTGAAAGTTTGGTGGCTGTTTTATAAAGGGTTGAAACTTTGAATCTTTAAGGAGCTATTTACCCAAAGGGAGTTTCTCCAGATTTTTCTAAGATATTTTGAGTTATAATTCTGATTTGAAAGATAACAAAAAGGAGGGAAATCTCATTTTGGCTAATTTCATAACAAACTTTTCTATTTTCTTTCTCTCTTTTTCTCTCAACCCAAACACTCCATTTCCAGAGTTTTGATTCTGATTTTCTCACCTAAATTCCTCCTTTCAACTCTCATTTGATTCCAAATCAACATATCTTCAAAACCTCTTCAATTGCTACAAGTTTCATCAAGGTTTTTCATTCCAAAAAGAGGAGAAACTCAAGTTTGGAGGTAAGAACGTCCTTCTCCTCTGAACTTCAAGTTCTTTACTGAAATTCCTAAGTTTTCAATCCTAAATTGATGTTTAATTAAAGGCTTTTAAGTTGATTTATGGATCTTGGCTAATTGTGCAAGATTTTGATGATTTCACATGGTTTTCGTTAGATCTGATTGATCTGTGTTTTGAGAGGTGTTTTTGATGTTAAATGATCTCTAAATTGATAAGGAAATGAGTTTTGATTGATGCAATCCCGGATAGGTTGAGTTTCCTAAGTTTAGCTTGTGTTTTAAGGTAGTTTTTGAGGTGATCTTGGTGATCTGATGTTGCTGGAGGTATAAGGATGTTAATAGATTGTTTTATGATGTTAATGGAAGTGAGGTTTTGCTGGTTTATGGCTGGGCTTTGTTTAGAAGTGTTTCGGATGCATTTTCGGTTGTGTTTGGTGGCCGAAAATGGAGGTTATGTGAGAGCAGCGAGTTTAGGTGCTTTCATTGAAGCAATTAATGCATGATGATGCATTAATCCTCTACTTTAATGTGTTGAAACAGGGGAGGCATCCTTGGATCCAAGAATTGTTGATCCGGAGGCTTGATTTGGTGCTTTGGCTTGAAGCAAAGTGGAAATCGGTGAGTGCGTTTGTGAAAATGGTTTTCGGCTTTGAAACCAAGGTTATGGGAGCTTAGTTTAAGTCTAAACAACTTTGCTAAGCTCAAGTGTAAGTTTTCGGATTTACTCTCTAGTGGTGGCCATGATTTTGATGTGATGCAAAATGATGATTTGCATGTTTTAATTACTGTTTTGAAAGCATGTTTTAGCATGATAATTGCTGATGTTTTAAGCCATGTGTTGAAGGTAACTCTAGGTAGGAGTTCCTTGATTTTATACATTGATTAAATGTGGATTTGATGCTTTGAAATGCATGATGAAATGGCTTGGTTTAATGCTTTAAAACAGTGGATTATATGATGTAAAATATGTATATTGGCAAGTGATGTTTTGTAAAAGTGAAGGTCACTAAGGTGGTTAAAAGTCCTTGAGTGAGCCTTGTTACTTAAGAACATCAAGGTGGTTAAAAGTCCTTGGATGGTTCTTGTTGCGGACACTAAGGTGGTTAAAAGTCCTTAGGTGCTCCTTTCCATGGTGGTTAAAAGTCCATGGGGCCAAGGTGTTTAAAAGTCCTTGGGGCCAAGGTGTTTAAAAGTCCTTGGGGCCAAGGTGTTTAAAAGTCCTTGGGGTGATTTAAGTATTGGACACAAAGGTGGTTAAAAGTCCTTGTGTGGTCCTCATTCATGGTGTTTAAAAGTCCATGGCCAAGGTGTTTAAAAGTCCTTGGGACCAAGGTGTTTAAAAGTCCTTGGGGAAAGTTGTTGAACTTGTTTTAATAAATGAAATGTATCACTTGAGCCAATATGACATGTTAAGTATATTGTGAAGCATGAGATGCTTGATTTAATGATTATGTTGAAGCATGTGATGCTTGTTTAAATGTTATTTTGAAGCATGGGATTGCTTGATTTAAAGTATGCTTTGAGCATGTGCAAAGGTTAATTATGAGCATGTTTGTAAATGTTTTAAATGGCATTATTGAATTGTTTTTAAAGAGCACTCCTCACTAAGCTTTTGCTTACGCTCTCTCGTTTTTCTTAATTCAATAATGCAGAGCATTAGAGTACCTTGAGGGGCAGCAAGAAAGGGCAAGCAATCAAGTTCAAGTAAAGCTCAATGTATGAAGGTTTTATAAGTACTTTTAGCTTTTGGTTGATTTGGCAATGGGGGACCAATGTGTATGTTTTGGGAGGTGTTTGAGACTCCCTAAGTATGTTAAATGTTGTTGTGGTTGCTGGTTTTTGGATTGAATTCTTATATGCTTGGTTATGAAGGTTTATGCATGAATGGTTAGCTTAAGTAGGAAGCATGCCTTTTAAATTGGGGCTTTTCATATGTGATGGTTTTATGTTGAATTGGTGATGCAATTATGGTCCTTGCATGTTGGTTGACTATGTGGTATGATTTGGTGTTGTTAATTTGATGTTTGAAGCATGTTTGATGTTGTTTTCGAGCCAATTTCAGGCAGGGGTATCGGTACTCGGGCTTGCGTATCGATACGCCTGAGCCAAATATGCACATTTCTGCCCAGGCGTATCGGTACGGTTGTGTGGGTATCGATACCGTATGAATGCCGTATCGAAACGGGGGAAGGCGTATCGATACCGTCTCTAGAGTTTGGTTACTGCCTTCCCCGCGTATCGATACGACACTAGGCGTATCGATACCTGACCGTTAATTCGGTTGAAAGTATCTTTACATGTTTTGTTTTGTTTACGTTTTGGTCCTGAATCTTGTTTGTTCGATTGAATGAGTTTGAGAAATCCTTTTGAGCTGAAATTTCACAGGGAAGCATGAAACCTGACTAATTTCAAGTTGGTAACTTTAATTTGGACTAAGTCCCCATATTTATCAGAATTTACAATTTGGTCCCTAAAGTTGTAATTTGTTCAATTGGGTCCCTGTTTGATCTCTGATGTTTATGATCTTTGAATATGTTGTTTGTGTGATCACAATTAGGGTTAATGTGCATCTAGATAAGATTAAAAAGAAAAAAAAGGGTCGTTAATCAAGGTTGACTTTCGGGTTGACTTTGGTTTTCCCCGTGTGACTTTCTTAATTCGGGTCAACCGTCTAGGCCGGGTTAAGGGGGTTACATTTGGTGGTATCAGAGCTGAGTTCTCGAGTAATTGGGAATGAATGTATGCATGATTGAAGTATGTTTAGCTTGTATGCTTGTTGTTTGAAAGCATGTTCAGTGGTTTGAAATGTTGATGTTTTTGAGATGTGTGTTGTGATGATGCATGATGAGGGTACCCATTGCCAAACAAAAGCTAAGGAAATGATGTTGATTTTGAAAGAAATTAAGCTTGAATACTTGAAATTGCTTACCTTGCTGGTCCTGACTTGTTTTATTTTGTATTGTTGTGCATGGTAAAAGTATGGCACCACATAGAGAGTTAAGGAGTAGCGTGAGAGCTACGACCCCGGAAGGGAATGTGAATGAAGAAAATACGGGTAGTGCTGTGTTACCTCCTCCTCCACCTGGTGGTGGTGGTGCGGAGAGGGAGAGAGCTGGAGCTGAGGCAGCTGGTGCTAGAGCTGCAGGACCTGAGGTTGGTCAGGGGCAAGCGATGCTTGATATGTCGGTGCTGGTACAAGCTATTGCGGGTGCTTTTCGAGCAGCAGTAGCTGGAGCTCAAGGAGCTGGGCATCAGGGAGATGCTGGAGCTAGATTACCCTTAGAGCGTCTGCGCAGTCTTGGTGGGACTGAGTTTAGGGGTATGTCAGCTGAGAGGTCGGAAGCTTGGCTAGAGAGTACCAAGCGTGTCTTGGGACAGATGAGCTGCACTGATGTGCAAAAGTTGGGATGTGTGGTGTCTTTGCTGCAAGGTGATGCTTATACGTGGTGGACGACCACAATCTCTGGGATGGCTGAAGCTGACATCACTTGGACATTCTTTCAGAATGCGTTCAAGAGGAGATATCTGGGAGTGAGATATCTGGATGAGAAAAAGCGTGAATTCATGTCTCTTACCCAAGGGAGCATGAGTGTGGCTGAGTATGAAGTACAGTTCGTACGCCTCAGTCAGTATGCACCGGAGCTGATACCTGATGAGCGAGAGAGGTGCGAAAGGTTCCGTTATGGCTTGGTGACGGAAGTAAAGACCTACATGTTGGCTGCTGAGTACAATGATTTTGATGTGTTGGTTAGTCGATCCAAGGACATAGAGATGAATCTGAGTTTGTCTGCGAAAGGTGCTGGAGCTAGTTCTGGGAAGAGAGCTGCTGAGTATAGTTCCGGAGGTGGACGGAACAAGAGGGGGCGCGATCAGAGGTTTCAGTCCTCAGCTAAGAGAGGTGGAGGTGCACCTGCTAGGGGTGGCAATGCTAGAGCTGACCCTAGTGCTTGTTGGATTTGTGGTTCACGTGGTCACTTGAAGCGTGACTGTCCTTGTGCTGGGAGGGAGGTGCAAGCTCCTGTTGTGGCAGCTGGTTATGAGTGCTGGAATTGTGGTTCTGCTGACCACTTGAGGCGAGATTGTCCGAGGATGGCTGGTGGTCAAGAGCGTGCTCCTGTTGTTGCTGCACCGCAGAGAGGTCGTGGGCGCGACCGTGGTAATTTTCAGAGACGTGAGGAAGGTGGTCGTGGAGTAGCTCATGTTGTAGCTATACAGCCTGAGGGTGGAGGCCAAGCGAGGGTGTATGCTCAGCGCGAGGGAAGGAATGATGCTGATGTGATTGCAGGTACCTTTACTTTGCAATCCTTGTCATTGCTTTCTTTGATTGATTCTGGATCTACGCATTCATACATTCTACGTGAGCATGCTGAGTTGCTTGGTTTGCCTGTTGAGTCTTTGGATGTTGGTGTTAGAGTCACTAGTTCTTTTGGTGAAACTGTTGTGACTCGTAAGCTCTATAGAAGGTGTCCTTTGGTTGTTCAAGAGCATGTCTTTTATGTTGATCTTATGGAGTTGCCCTTTTATGGTTTTGATGTGATCCTTGGTATGGATTGGCTTGCTGAGCATCGTGCTGTTGTGGATTGTGAGAATAAGCGGGTTTCGCTTAAGCTTGCGGATGATTATGAAGTGGTGGTGGTTGGTGAGAATGTGAAGTTTCTTGCCACTGTTGTTTCTACCTTGGAGGCGAGCAGGATGCTGAGGCAAGGTTGTGAAGCTTATCTGGCTTTCGTGATGAATCCTTGTTCCAAGGAGTTGAGGGTGCAAGATATCAGGGTTGTGAAGGAGTTTCCTGATGTTTTTCCTGAGGAGTTGCCTGGTTTACCTCCTAATCGCGAGGTGGAGTTTGGAATTGAGCTGTATGAGAATACCACTCTTGTGTCCATTACTCCCTATAGAATGGCACCTAAGGAGCTGAAGGAGCTGAAGACGCAGTTGCAAGAGCTGCTTGATCGTGGTTTCATCCGGCCGAGTGTGTCGCCTTGGGGTGCTCCTGTCTTGTTTGTGAAGAAGAAGGATGGCACTATGAGGATGTGCATTGATTACCGTCAGCTGAACAAGTTGACTATCAAGAATCGGTATCCTTTGCCGAGGATTGATGATCTCTTTGATCAATTTCGGGGAGCTGCTGTGTTCTCTAAGATTGACTTGAGGTCAGGGTATTATCAGTTGAAGGTGAGGGATGTGGACGTGCCTAAGACAGCTTTCAGGACAAGGTATGGGCATTATGAGTTCCTTGTGATGACGTTTGGTTTGACAAATGCTCCTGCTGCTTTCATGGACATGATGAATCGTGTTTTTCATGAATACCTGGATAAGTTCGTTGTGGTGTTCATTGATGATATCCTTGTGTACTCGCGTACTGAGGAAGAGCACGAAGAGCATTTGAGGATTGTGCTGCAAGCTTTGTTGGAGAATCAGCTTTATGCTAAGCTGAGCAAGTGTGAGTTCTGGCTTAGAGAGGTGGTGTTTCTTGGGCATGTGGTCTCAGCTGAGGGGATTCGTGTTGATCCTCAGAAGATTGAAGCGGTGATGCACTGGAAAGTTCCTAAGTCTGTTCAGGAGGTTCGTAGTTTCCTTGGTTTGGCAGGATACTACCGAAGGTTTGTGGATGGTTTTTCCAAGATTGCTGCTCCTTTGACAAAGTTGTTGCAGAAAGATGTTAAGTATGAGTGGACAGAGACGAGACAGCAGGATTTTGAGAAGCTGAAGATGGCTTTGACGCAAGCTCCTATCTTGATTCAGCCTGAATCAGGGAAAGAGTTTGTGGTCTACAGTGATGCATCCTATGTTGGTTTGGGGTGTGTGCTGATGCAAGAGGGTAAGGTTGTGGCTTATGCGTCGCGGCAGTTGAAGGTGCATGAGCGCAATTATCCTACACATGATATTGAGCTGGCTGCAGTGGTTTTTGCTCTGAAGATCTGGAGGCATTATCTGTATGGTGAGAAGTGTACGGTGTACACGGATCACAAGAGTCTGAGGTATCTGATGTCTCAGAAGGAGTTGAATCTTAGGCAGCGGCGTTGGTTGGAGTTGCTCAAGGATTATGATCTGACGATAGAGTATCATCCTGGAAAGGCTAATGTTGTTGCGGATGCCTTGAGTAGGAAGGTAGCTGTTGAGCTGAGAGCTATGTTTGCTAGCTTGAGTATATCGCGGGATGGTGGTCTTGTTGCTGAGTTGCAGGTGAAACCATCGTTGGTTCAGTTGATCAAGGATAAGCAGTTGCTGGATGATTCCTTGGTGTCTCATGTTCAGGATATCGCGGAGGGTAGACCTTCGGATTTCTGCTTTAATGAGGATGGAGTGTTGTGTTTTGGGAGTCGAATAGTAGTGCCTGCTGATGTTGAGTTGAGGCGTGCTATTCTGACTGAAGGTCATAGTAGTCCTTTTGCTATGCACCCTGGTAGTACAAAGATGTATCGCGATCTTCGTGATGAGTACTATTGGGTAGGTTTGAAGAAGGATGTTGCAGAGTTTGTGAGCAAGTGTTTGGTGTGTCAGCGAGTTAAGGCTGAACATCAGGTTCCTTCTGGTTTGTTGCAACCGTTGAAAATCCCTGAATGGAAGTGGGAGAGGGTTACCATGGATTTTGTATCTGGTTTACCTTTGACTCCATCGAAGAAGAATTCTGTTTGGGTGATTGTGGATCGCCTGACGAAGTGTGCGCATTTCTTGCCTGTGCATACTACGTTTTCTTTGGATAAGCTGGCAGAGCTGTACATTGCTGAGATTGTGAGGCTGCATGGTGTGCCTAAGTCGATTGTGTCGGATAGGGATCCGAGGTTCACATCGCGTTTCTGGCAGTGTTTTTTGCATCAAGCTTTGGGTACAAGGTTGCATTTCAGTACATCCTATCATCCTCAGTCGGATGGCCAGTCTGAGCGAGTTATTCAGATTTTGGAGGATATGTTGAGATGCTGCGTGATAGAGTTCCAAGGTTCTTGGGAGAAGCATCTGCCCTTGGTTGAGTTCGCTTATAACAACAGTTTTCAGGCGAGTATACAGATGGCACCTTATGAGGCTCTGTATGGGAGGAAGTGTAGGACTCCTCTTTGTTGGGCTGAAACTGGTCAAAAGTTGGTTTCGATGCCTGCTTTGTTGAAAGGAACCACTGAGAAGGTGAAGCTCATTTGTGAGCGGTTGAAGGCTGCTTCTGATCGGCAGAAATCTTACGCGGATTTGAAGCGTAAGGAGATAGAGTACGCGGTGGGCGATCGTGTGTTCTTGAAGGTTTCGCCTTGGAAGAAGGTGATGAGGTTTGGTCGGAAGGGTAAGCTGAGCCCTAGATACATTGGACCGTATGAGGTTGTTGAGCGTGTGGGTCCTGTTGCGTATCGGTTGAGGTTACCTCAGGAGCTGGAGAAGATTCATGATGTGTTCCATGTTTCTATGCTCCGGAAGTATAGATCTGATCCTTCGCATGTGATGCCTGTGGAGGAAGTGGAATTGAATCCGGATTTGACCTATGATGAGGAACCGGTGAAGGTTCTGGATTCAGATAGCAAGGTTCTTCGTGGCAAGACCATTGAGTTGGTGAAGGTGCTGTGGAAGCATCGAGGTGTTGAGGAAGCCACGTGGGAGCGGAAGGAAGACATGCTGAAGCAGTTTCCTTATCTCTTTCCTTCTGGTAAATTTCGAGGACGAAATTTCTTAAGGGGGGGAGAGTTGTAACGCCCCGGTTTTGGGCTTAGAAGTCTTGGGCGTTGACCGGTTGGTCAAAGTGTTGTTCGAATCGTAAGAGGTTAAATTAGGAAAGCCTAGTTCGGGTTGCATTAAAAATATGGAAAAATGTTCTAAAATCATCTTTTAATATAATTAAGTGAACTGTGAAATCAATTTTGGAAAATGAGTTTTGGAAGGGTGACATTTTGGCTAGTGACCAAAATGTAATTTTTGAAAGTTTGGTGGCTGTTTTATAAAGGGTTGAAACTTTGAATCTTTAAGGAGCTATTTACCCAAAGGGAGTTTCTCCAGATTTTTCTAAGATATTTTGAGTTATAATTCTGATTTTAAAGATAACAAAAAGGAGGGAAATCTCATTTTGGCTAATTTCATAACAAACTTTTCTATTTTCTTTCTCTCTTTTTCTCTCAACCCAAACACTCCATTTCCAGAGTTTTGATTCTGATTTTCTCACCTAAATTCCTCCTTTCAACTCTCATTTGATTCCAAATCAACATATCTTCAAAACCTCTTCAATTGCTACAAGTTTCATCAAGGTTTTTCATTCCAAAAAGAGGAGAAACTCAAGTTTGGAGGTAAGAACGTCCTTCTCCTCTGAACTTCAAGTTCTTTACTGAAATTCCTAAGTTTTCAATCCTAAATTGATGTTTAATTAAAGGCTTTTAAGTTGATTTATGGATCTTGGCTAATTGTGCAAGATTTTGATGATTTCACATGGTTGTCGTTAGATCTGATTGATCTGTGTTTTGAGAGGTGTTTTTGATGTTAAATGATCTCTAAATTGATAAGGAAATGAGTTTTGATTGATGCAATCCCGGATAGGTTGAGTTTCCTAAGTTTAGCTTGTGTTTTAAGGTAGTTTTTGAGGTGATCTTGGTGATCTGATGTTGCTGGAGGTATAAGGATGTTAATAGATTGTTTTTAGATGTTTTATGATGTTAATGGAAGTGAGGTTTTGCTGGTTTATGGCTGGGCTTTGTTTAGAAGTGTTTCGGATGCATTTTCGGTTGTGTTTGGTGGCCGAAAATGGAGGTTATGTGAGAGCAGCGAGTTTAGGTGCTTTCATTGAAGCAATTAATGCATGATGATGCATTAATCCTCTACTTTAATGTGTTGAAACAGGGTAGGCATCCTTGGATCCAAGAATTGTTGATCCGGAGGCTTGATTTGGTGCTTTGGCTTGAAGCAAAGTGGAAATCGGTGAGTGCGTTTGTGAAAATGGTTTTCGGCTTTGAAACCAAGGTTATGGGAGCTTAGTTTAAGTCTAAACAACTTTGCTAAGCTCAAGTGTAAGTTTTCGGATTTACTCTCTAGTGGTGGCCATGATTTTGATGTGATGCAAAATGATGATTTGCATGTTTTAATTACTGTTTTGAAAGCATGTTTTAGCATGATAATTGCTGATGTTTTAAGCCATGTGTTGAAGGTAACTCTAGGTAGGAGTTCCTTGATTTTATACATTGATTAAATGTGGATTTGATGCTTTGAAATGCATGATGAAATGGCTTGGTTTAATGCTTTAAAACAGTGGATTATATGATGTAAAATATGTATATTGGCAAGTGATGTTTTGTAAAAGTGAAGGTCACTAAGGTGGTTAAAAGTCCTTGAGTGAGCCTTGTTACTTAAGAACATCAAGGTGGTTAAAAGTCCTTGGATGGTTCTTGTTGCGGACACTAAGGTGGTTAAAAGTCCTTAGGTGCTCCTTTCAATGGTGGTTAAAAGTCCATGGGGCCAAGGTGTTTAAAAGTCCTTGGGGCCAAGGTGTTTAAAAGTCCTTGGGGTGATTTAAGTATTGGACACAAAGGTGGTTAAAAGTCCTTGTGTGGTCCTCATTCATGGTGTTTAAAAGTCCATGGCCAAGGTGTTTAAAAGTCCTTGGGACCAAGGTGTTTAAAAGTCCTTGGGGAAAGTTGTTGAACTTGTTTTAATAAATGAAATGTATCACTTGAGCCAATATGACATGTTAAGTATATTGTGAAGCATGAGATGCTTGATTTAATGATTATGTTGAAGCATGTGATGCTTGTTTAAATGTTATTTTGAAGCATGGGATTGCTTGATTTAAAGTATGCTTTGAGCATGTGCAAAGGTTAATTATGAGCATGTTTGTAAATGTTTTAAATGGCATTATTGAATTGTTTTTAAAGAGCACTCCTCACTAAGCTTTTGCTTACGCTCTCTCGTTTTTCTTAATTCAATAATGCAGAGCATTAGAGTACCTTGAGGGGCAGCAAGAAAGGGCAAGCAATCAAGTTCAAGTAAAGCTCAATGTATGAAGGTTTTATAAGTACTTTTAGCTTTTGGTTGATTTGGCAATGGGGGACCAATGTGTATGTTTTGGGAGGTGTTTGAGACTCCCTAAGTATGTTAAATGTTGTTGTGGTTGCTGGTTTTTGGATTGAATTCTTATATGCTTGGTTATGAAGGTTTATGCATGAATGGTTAGCTTAAGTAGGAAGCATGCCTTTTAAATTGGGGCTTTTCATATGTGATGGTTTTATGTTGAATTGGTGATGCAATTATGGTCCTTGCATGTTGGTTGACTATGTGGTATGATTTGGTGTTGTTAATTTGATGTTTGAAGCATGTTTGATGTTGTTTTCGAGCCAATTTCAGGCAGGGGTATCGGTACTCGGGCTTGCGTATCGATACGCCTGAGCCAAATATGCACATTTCTGCCCAGGCGTACCGGTACGGTTGTGTGGGTATCGATACCGTATGAATGCCGTATCGAAACGGGGGAACGCGTATCGATACCGTCTCTGGAGTTTGGTTACTGCCTTCCCCGCGTATCGATACGACACTAGGCGTATCGATACCTGACCGTTAATTCGGTTGAAAGTATCTTTACATGTTTTGTTTTGTTTACGTTTTGGTCCTGAATCTTGTTTGTTCAATTGAATGAGTTTGAGAAGTCCTTTTGAGCTGAAATTTCACAGGGAAGCATGAAACCTGACTAATTTCAAGTTGGTAACTTTAATTTGGACTAAGTCCCCATATTTATCAGAATTTACAATTTGGTCCCTAAAGTTGTAATTTGTTCAATTGGGTCCCTGTTTGATCTCTGATGTTTATGATCTTTGAATATGTTGTTTGTGTGATCACAATTAGGGTTAATGTGCATCTAGATAAGATTAAAAAGAAAAAAAAAGGGTCGTTAATCAAGGTTGACTTTCGGGTTGACTTTGGTTTTCCCCGTGTGACTTTCTTAATTCGGGTCAACCGTCTAGGCCGGGTTAAGGGGGTTACAGACAAACTATGGCACAACCTCAGGGTGAGGACATCGATCTGCCACTTGAGAGGCTTCACAGTTTGGGAGGAAAGGAATTCCGAGGGTCGACCCCCGAGAGATCAGAGGCTTGGTTTGATAAGACTGTTTGTATCTTGTCTCAGATGGTTGTTACTGGGGCACGCAGACTGGGATTTGTTGTTTCTTTGCTTCAGGGTGATGCCTACACTTGGTGGGTCACCATTACTACAGGCATGCCAGATGCTGAGATTACTTTGGAGTTCTTTGAGTCTGCCTTTCGCAAGAAGTATTTGGGTCCCCGCTATCTTGATGAAAAGAAGAGAGAGTTCATGGCCTTGCTTTAGGGTGGCATGACAATGACCGAGTATGAGGTACGGTTTGTCAGATTGAGTCAGTATGTGTCCGAGCTAGTTCCTACTGAGAGGGAATGATGTGACCATTTCCGTTACAGGTTGAGTGATGAAGTGAAGAGGTATACTTTGGCTACGGATTACAGAGACTTCGATGTCTTGGTCGCTAGGGCCAAGGACATAGAGCTCATTTTGGGTCTGACCAAACGTTCAGGTGGTTCTGGTTTAGGGAAGAGGTCTGCTGACTTTGATAGAGGTGATGCCAAGAGGCACCGGGACAATAGGCATCATTTTGATCACAAACGTGGAGGTGGTAACCACAGAAGAGGCCATCAGGGCCAGAGAGCTGGCGGGCGTTTGGCCGAGTGTGCTAGGTACGAGAGGCATCACACTAGAGAGTACTGGGGAAACTTTCATGCGTGTTGGAACTGTGGAGCTAGAGATCATCTTAGGCGTGATTGTCTACATCAGGCTGGGTTTGCACCAGTTCAGGCTCAGGCTCCTGCTAGAGCTACTGAGTACCCGAGAGGCCGTGGGCGCGGTCAAGGTAACTTTCAGCCAAGGAACGATGGCCAAAGGAATATAGCTCATGTGGTTGCAGTTTAGCCGGAAGACGGGGGTCAGGCTAGAGTTTATGCTCAGCGAGAGGGACAGAACGACACGGATGTGATTGCAGGTAATTTCTCGATACAGTCTTTGAGTTTGCTTTCCTTGATTGACTCTGGGTCTACGCATTCATAAATATTGAGTGAGAATGCAAAGATGTTAAATATACCTTGTGAGGTACTAGAGGTAGGTGTTAGTGTTACTAGTTCCTTCGGGGATACAATAGTAGTTAGGAAGATGTACAGAAGGTGTCCGTTAATGGTTCAGGGGCATATATTTCCAGTGGACATGATGGAGTTACCGTTATATGGCTTCGATGTTATTTTGGGTATGGACTGGCTTACAGAGCATAGGGCTAGGATAGATTTTGAAACAAAAAGAGTCTACTTGAAGCTTGCGGATGACTACGAGATTGTGGTAGTAGGAGAGATTGTAAAATTCTTATCGAATGTTGTTTCAGCCTTAGAGGCTCAGAGATTAGTTGAGTTGGGTTGTGAGGCGTACTTGGTCTACGTGATGAATCCGAACATGAATGAAGTTAGACCGCAGGATATCAGAACAGTGTGTTATTTTCCGAGTGTATTTCCAGAAGAATTGTCTGGTTTGCCGCCTGACAGAGAAGTAGATTTTTCCATAGAGGCATACTCAGATTCTGCTCCCGTTTCGATTGCTTCGTACCGTATGGCACCGAAAGAACTGAAAGAGTTGAAGACTCAGTTACAAAAGTTGTCAGATAGAGGTTTTATCCATCCGAGTTCTTCGCCTTGAGGTGCTCCTGTATTATTTGTGAAGAAGAAAGACGGTAGTATGAGAATGTGCATCGATTATAGACAGTTTAATCAGCTGACAGTGAAAAACAAGTATCCCTTGCCACGTATCGATGATTTGTTTGATCATTTGAGAGGGGCATCAGTATTTTCGAAGATTGATTTGAGGTCCGGTTATTACTAGTTGAAGGTAAAAGAGGTTGATGTATCGAAGACAGCTTTCAGGACTAGGTATGGTCACTACGAGTTCTTGGTTATGCCGTTTGGGTTGACAAACGCACCGGCTGCTTTTATGGACATGATGAATAGAATCTTCCATCAGTACTTAGATCAGTGTGTGGTTGTATTCATAGATGACATTTTGGTGTATTCGCGTACCGAGAAAGATCATGACAGGCATTTGAGGTTAGTTTTGTAGACTTTGCTAGACAAGTAGTTGTACGCTAAGTTGAGTAAATATGAGTTCTGGATCCGAGAAGTAGTATTTCTAGGACTTGTAGTATCAGCCGAGGGGATTAGAGTTGATCCGAAGAAGATAGAAGCCATTGTCGAGTGTAAGCAACCAAAGTCTGTGACGGAGATTCGTAGTTTCCTAGGCTTAACAAGTTATTATAGAAGGTTTGTGAATGGGTTCTCAAAGATAGCCACTCCTTTGACAAAATTGCTTTAGAAGAATGTTCAGTTTGAGTGGTCAGATGCGAGATAGCAAGCCTTTGAGAAACTGAAAAAAGCTTTAACAGATGCACCAATTTTGATTCAGCCAGAGTCGGGGAAGGATTATGTGATCTACAGTGATGCTTCATACTTAGGCTTAGGTTGTGTGCTCATGAAGAACAGAAGAGTCTTAGCTTATGCCTCGAGACAGTTAAAGAATCACGAGCGCAATTATCCGACATACGACATAGAGCTAGCCGCAGTTGTGTTTGCCTTGAAGATCTGGAGACATTATTTGTATGGTGAGAAATGCACAATGTATACGGATCACAAGAGTCTAAGGTATTTAATGACACAAAGAGAGTTGAACCTCAGACATAGTAGGTGGCTAGAGTTACTTAAGGACTACGATCTCACGATTGAGTACCATCCAGGTAAAGCCAATGTGGTGGCAGATGCTTTGAGTAGGAAGGTAGATGTTGAGTTGAGAGCCATGTTTGCTATGCTAGTTTGAGCTTGTCTGGTGATGGTGGTCTAGTGGCCGAGCTTCAGGTTAGTTCTACCTTAGGCCAGTTGATTAGAGAAAAAAGTTGTTGAAGAGAGACATAGCCGATTTCGTGAGTAAGTGTATGGTATGTCAGGGAGTTAAGGAAAAACATCAGGTTCCGTCAGGTTTGTTGCAACCGTTGAGGATTCTGGAATAGAAGTGGGAAAATATCACCATGGATTTCGTTTCGGGTTTGCCTTTGACTCCTTCGAAGAAGAACTCAATTTGGGTTATAGTTGACTGGTTCACAAAGTGTGCTCACTTTTTAGATGTTCATACGACTTACTCCTTAGATAAGTTGGCCGATTTATACATCGATGAGATTGTGAGACTGCATGGTGTGCCGAAGTCGATTGTGTCTGACAGAGATCCAAGATTTACAACTAGATTTTTGGAGTGTTTGTATAGTGCTTTGGGTACCCGATTGAATTTCAGTACGTCGTATCATCCTCGATTAGATGGTCAGTCAGAGAGGGTTATACGGATTTTGGAGGACATGTTGCGTTGTTCCATTATTGACTTTCAGGGTACTTGGGAGAAACACTTGTCGTTGGTCGAGTTCGCATACAATAACAGTTATCAGTCGAGCATTCAGATGGCTCCGTATGAGGCATTGTATGGTAGAAAATGTAGAACTCCGATTTGTTGGGTCGAAGTAGGTCAGAAGTTGTTACCGATGTCGGATATGCTTAAGGGGACTGCTGATAAGGTGAAGTTAATCTGTGATCGTTTGAAGGCAGCTTCGGATAGACAGAAATCCTATGCCGATTTGAATAGGAAAAAAGTTGAGTATGCCGTGGGAGATAGAATGTTCTTGAAAGTCTCTCCGTGGAAGAAAGTTATGAGGTTTGGCCGAAAAGGGAAATTGAGCCCGAGATACATTGGGCCGTATGAGATTGTGAAGCAAATCGGTCCAGTTGCTTATCAGTTATGTTTGCCATCCGAGTTAGAGAAGATTCACAATGTGTTCCATGTTTCGATGCTTCGAAAGTATAGATCAGATCTGTCGCACGTTATGCCTGTGGAAGAGATTGAGTTGAACCCAGACTTGACGTACGATGAAGAACTAGTTGAGATCTTGGCATCAGATAGCAAAGTGTTGCATGGTAGACAAATTGAGTTGGTCAAAGTGAAGTGGCAACGCCGAGGTGTGGAGAAGGCCACATGGGAGAGAAATGAGGATATGGAGAGGCAGTTTTCATATCTCTTTCCGGGTGTTAAGTGAGTTAATTTGGGTTCGGGTCTTTGGGCTTGGTTTAAATAAAATGGGCTTGGTTTTAAACTTAAAAGGGCTTGAGATTTCATTAAGCGCAAATGGGGAATTTTCTAAATAATTGAAATAAGACAAGTAAAAGAAATGTTTTGAGAAAAAAGGCTATCATCTTCTTCCTTGGAACAAAAACCCACGACAAAACCCCTCTCCCCAACCCAAGTTACTGTTCCATCCACTTCCTCCACGTTTTCAAGTGTTTTCATCAAGGTAATTATGTTTTTGACTTCTCCTCTTCATCCTTAACGTTTCTATGGCTTTAGATTTTCATAAACTCCATTTTTGAGATATTTCAAATGTTCAAATTTTTAGTAAGAGGAAACTTTGTTGGGTTTTTAATGGGTTTTTTGATTTGTAAAGTTAATTTATGTTATAGTCTTTCCCTTAAGTGTATCATATCTAAAAATGGTGAGGTTTTGTTGAAATCCCGAAATGGGTATTTGTGGGTGAGTTTAAGGGTAGAAATCTTGAGTTTTTGAGGTAGTTTTTTGAGGGAAAGTTGGGTTGATGGTATGGTTATGATTGGGGGTTGTTTTGAGCATGTTTAGTGATGATTTGGGTGATGAAACTTATGGGAATTTGCTGGGTTGTGTTCAAGTCTGAAAGAGGAAGAGTTGGGTTAGTTCTTGGCTTGAAAATGTAGTGAAATCGTCTTGAGATTGTAATCTGATTTGTGGCAGTAATTTTGTGGATGTTTTGATGAGTAATACACTATTTTGGTTGATTAGAAATAAGGGAAACCGTTGGAGAAGCTTCGGGCTCGATTCCAGAAACTTGGAGGCTTGATCGACATTCTTGACTTGTTTTGAGGTGTTTAGTGAGTGTACTGCTTAAAATGGTTTTAAATTTGTTCAAAGTGTGTTATTGAGGTATTAGATTGTGCTTGGTAGGCCAATCTAATATGGGATTAATTTGGTAGCTTAACCCCTTGTGCAATCTTCTGTAATCTTGTTAAATGTGCATAAATGTGGCCTAGTGTGATTTGTGTATGATAATGCATGTGGTGGTGTATTTATGTTGCATGATGGTGATTTGTACGTGGTATTGCATGATTGTGAAATCATGGTGAGACTCGTTTAGTATGTTGGCACTAGTTATGTTACCGAATATAAATGATTGATCATTAAGATGAGTGTGCACACGGTAAGAGTCAAATTCGCGCGTGGCCTTGGTGATGTATAGTCACCAAGGAAGGGTACGGTGAAGTAACATTCCACCGGAAAGTGTATATGTGTGATGATGAGTGGAATCCCATCCGTAAAAGAAAACGGTGATGTGTGAAATCCCACCAGAAGGTAATATTGTTGTTTGAGTACGTCGGGGCGAAAATCCCAACGGAAGCTATCCACAAATCCGATTAAGCTATATAGTTTCCAATATACCTTTTTTATGTGTGGTTGATGTGGTGAGATATTTTGTTGCATTTATGCCAAGCAGAACATGAGGTAAGATGCTATGCTCATGCATTCTAGTAACAATTGGCTATGTTGGTGTTTACGTATGCCTTGTTGATGTTTGTGGATACCACGCTCCGGACCCTGCATTGTCGATATTTGTTTTTGAGCTCCCTCACAAAGCTTTCAAGCTTACGCTCTCATTTCTTGTATGTTTAATTATGCTCCAAAGTATGATGTGTTGCCTCTAGATTTGGTTGTATGATGGTTTCTTGTGATCATTGATGTTTGGGGACAAGTTTGGGGATGCAGAAACCTGTTTTCGGGTCACTCTGTGTGCAGGCGTTTCGAAACGCTTGAAGTGATTTCGGAATGGTTGTAGCTCTAGGGATACTCGTATCGGAACGAGGGTGGTGCCGTTTCGATACGATTTGACACTGTGAGCTCCTGTTTCGGTACGCGTTTCGATATGGTTTGCCTCTGTGAGTGCCTGTTTCGGAACATGTTCCGAAACGTTTTGACACTGTAGACCCCGTACCGGAATGAAGTGGACCGTATCGGTACGGCTTGGTCTGGCTTTTAAACTGGAGCCCATGTTTCGGAACGAGCAAGCCTGTTTCGAAACACATGCGAGTAATTTGGCTTTTTGCCATCTTCAAAGGTTCCTGGATGTTACGTTTAAGTCCCGGTTGTTTGTAAGCTTCTTTGCTTAGTTCATGTGTATCTTCTACGTATGGTTTTGTTTCATACGCATGAAATTGGACTAATTAGGTTACTTGGTCAATTTAAATTGACATATGTTCTGCTTGGCTTGTTCCGTTATCGTTTTCCGTTGTCGTCTTCGCACATAGGGCTAAATGTAATCTTTAGTCAAGATAATTAAATGAAAAATTTTCTAGGGTTGCTAATCAGAGTGGAGCCTTAACGGGTTTTGTCCTGATTTTCCCCGTGTAACTTGTTCGGACCGGTCTGTCGGCTAGACCAGGACGAGGGGGTTACATTAACAGTTAGGGGCAATTTCGTATTTTGACCCTAATAGGGTAAGTCGGTAATTTGTTGTGCTAAAGATTGTTGGCGGCTTGCCAAGCTTCCAAGTCTATTCCAATAAACATGTCTCATCAACATGTTAGTTTTCAAACATTTGAATAAGTACACCTTACTGTCACAATTTATCCTAAAATGAGCCTCGAATAGTTGAACATGTATTTATGCAGTATTCTTTCACTATTGCAACAATATTGAGAATGACTGATTTACATAAGTCAAGCTTCAAACTAGAAGGGCATTACAGTCATTTGCAATTCATTAGAAATTTCAGGATTTTCAAAGCTTCCACTTATCTTAAGTCACATAGGTATTTCAATCAATTAAGTACTCAATGGTGTTTCAGTCATTCAGGTACTTTCGCTAGTTCCAAACAATTCATTCATTTCAGAACTTGGGGGTTTATCCACCATTCCCGTTAATTTAGAAATTTTGTAGCCTAGGGATACTTCAGTCTTTCGGGTCATTACGATCATTTCGATCAATTCAACCTTACCAATATTCTCAATCCTTTTAGTCACTTCAATCAATTCAGTATTACGCCACTTTGATTAATACAGACATACGATTAGGTTTCTGCAAAATTTATCTTCAGAGAATTTATTCATAATTCAGGAAAATCCAAGTACTTTATAATCTCGAAGGCTTAAATCTTATTACCATAGCTTTCGAAGTAATTTGAGGTTTTCAGATGAATCCAATGTTCTAAGATCTAGTGTAGATTTCCAGATTGCTCTCCATGTCATGGGTATTTTAGTCATTTTTTATTCCTTAAGGGCATTTTCGTAATTTCATATCCAAATATTTTTTTATGTTGAATCCTTCAACACTTTTATTCGGGTTTGGAGATTAATTGTCTTATTAACCATTTATTGAACTCCAGATCTTTCTTATTTTTTAATCTTCTCATTCGAGTATTTCAATCTTATCTAGATTATCATGCTTATATTTTTTATTTCATTTGACTTAAGCATAGTTAACAATACACTTCATCATAGTTATGCATGCATTACATCAAATTCGAGCTACACTGGTCGATCAATGATAATCCATTTGATCACTTTCAAACCCAATTTTGACGTCCTTCAACATCTCGGATACAAGAAATTGTGAAAACCTTCAATTACACAAAATTCCAAATCCAGTCCTTATACACATTGCTCTTAATTGAATAATTTAATACACAAGCATGCTTGACTTCACAGTAAGATTCAGAGACCTTCTGGTCAAAATTTTATGAAACAGACTTCAAAAATGGATTCAGGTCATCGGAAAACATAAGATGGGGGTTTTTGTAAAAAGTTGACTTTTGGTCAAAGTCAACGCTAATGTCATCATCGGTCAATACTGACATCATCATTGGTCAATGCTGACGTTATCATCGGTCAACGTTGATGTTATCATCTGCCAATGCTGACATCATCATCGGTCAATGCAACAGTCAACGGTTAACCGGGTTGACTCAGGCGAGTTGACTCGGACGGGTTGACTTACTGAGTTGACTCGGACAGGTTGACTCACTAAGTTAACTCAGTTCGGGTCGAGCGGGTTGACTCAGATGGGTTGACTCATTGAGTTGACTCACTAAGTTAACTCGGTTCGGGTTGAGTTGGACAGGTTTGAACTTAGGTCGATTCGGTCAGACTCGGGTTGGTTAAATGGGTATGGGTTAGTTTACTAGCTCGGTTCAGAGGCTAGACCGGGTCCAAGGCCGGTCCAGTCGGTTCGATCGGTTCGGTCCACAGGCCATTATCCTAGACAGCCGGAAATCGCTGGTGACGGCACGTGACGCCCACGCGCAGCCTAAAACTATCAAAAAGCACCACTGACAACGAAGAACTCACAGATCAACACACCAACAAACAGTTTAAACCAACTACAACACTTAACCAACTAGAAACAACCAAGAAACTCACCTTACTTACCATAAATTGGAAAAACAATGGCAGTCTCTGATGAGGCTTTGAACGGTGTCGGTCTGGTGATCGGTGACTAGAGTTAAGCTCACCTCGACTTGTGGAGTTAAATCCCTAGAATTTTTTTGAAGCTTCGAGCGACCTTCCCCGACAAACTGCGTAGCTTACTAGCGAGTGGCGCTCGAGGTTTGGGTCGGGATGAAACAACCGTTCGATCAGTAAGGATGATAGTGGCCACGGCGGCGCGGTGAGGGTAGATCGGGGCAGTATACGATGGCGACGATTGGGTAGATGAAATGTTTGGGCGATGGTTCTAGATTCAGATAGTGATGGCATTTAATTCAGTAAAAAGGGGGTGGTTAGGTTATATCATATTATTATTATTATTTTATTTCTGAATATCATAAGGCATTAGTTGAAAATAAAAAACTGGTCAAACTATAACCAAGACCAATTTTAGTCTAGATGGTTAAGGCTTCCACCCTTTATGCCAAGGGGTGCGGGTTCGAATCCCCTTGGCTACAATTATCCTTTTTTACCAACTTTAATATTTTAGTGGTGTTGCAACTCTCTCCCCCTAAAAAGAAATTTCGTCTTTGAAATTTACCAGGGTCGGAGAAATGCAAAAAATACTCTTTCATCCATTCTTGTAATGAAATTATCCATAAAAGCATCCTTGCTTCTCGGGACTCCTAGACGATCACAGATCAATCTGGTAGTGTCCTCAATCACTCAAATTGTCTTTGGACCCTAAGTCATCTCATCATACATATCGGACCAACTAATCAAAATATAGTCTATGAATCTATACAGAACTTCATATGATGCTATGCGAACACTTATCAGATAATTGTTATTATAAGCAGACTCATTCGGGGAAAGGAAGCCTCCCAACTACCATAGAAGTCAATCATACAAACTCAAAGTATATCCTCTAGAATTTGTATTACTCTTCTATGTTGACCATCAATTTACATATGATCAATAATTGTACCTGAAATCCAGACAAGAACTCAAAGCCTCCAATAGGATCTTCCAAAATCAGGATGTAACATCATATTTTAATCAGTAGGATACATATGACGGTACACCATGCAACATTTTCAAAGAAAAAGTCTTTCTCCAAGCTGATCGAACATAACTAAGGTTTTGAACGGATATCACTTACTTTCAGCGTAACATTCCGATAACTATTTCCTTCGTATATAATAGAGTCATCACAGAATTTATACTTTCACCACTCTCACTGACACTTTTCTTTTAAATTCATAATACTTCTACCATATCTCCACTGATGCATTTTCAAACATAATTATTATTATCACATAGCCTTACATGAAATCTTATATCGTTCATCTCGTATAATCAAAGATTTATTCTCAATCTGATTAAGATCTTCAATTTCACATGCATGAGCCATCTCAGGTTCTTTATCCAGATTCACATTCATTAGGTTAATCCAAATCACGGGCGAATGTTTTAGACATTCCTTGTCAGCTTAAATTGAGCACTAACTGACAAAATAATTAGATTCACTTATTTCAGAAAAATGATTCGACATCGAAGTTCCAGCTCAGAGGAGTACGGTTATGATCTAGGGGCATGTACAAACCAGACACCTTATGACAGACGATCGGGCGATCTACCCAGAAAGACACAACTGTAAGCTCTGATATCACTAAATGTAACCCCCTAGACCCATCTTTGCGTTACCACGGATCCTAGGAAGTCACATTAGAGTCACAAGAGCGACCCACAGTAAAACTCGTATAAAATTCGTGTCTTTAAATACCTTACAATAGTAAAATAAACTTATATATAAAATATCATTTTAGAAAATCATGTAAACATAGAACAGTAGTTCGGAAAGCATATCACAGACACTAGTATAAAATAATACACGTCATACATGCCCACTAACTATGTCGGTACCGTACTCCAAAAGCAATGCCGAGAGAACTTCAAACACTGATGTTGGTCACTTTACCATGACTGATTTCATCTAACCTGCGATGGTAAAAACAACATGAGCTTGGGAAATCTCAGTAATACAGAACTACCAAAAGATGTTGTAAGCACATGAAAGTATATGACAGGCATTACAATGTCATGACATTTCATGCAATAACGACCTCCATTTACGATTTGATATTTCTGTGCAAAGTTATATTTGAAGATAACATCGTTGTTCTTTATTAAATCATTGAGTATCAGGTGTGAAGCTTATAGTCCAGAGAATTAGAAAAGTGATGGATTTAGTTAAGTAAACCAAGGAGTTTAGTCTGTTCCAAAAATGCTAAGTTAATATATACGATTGTAACTCTGCAGTAAACATCATATTTCACGAGCACATAATTCAAGTAGCAGCAAGGTTCATTTTAAATTCTTAACTATCCTCCAACCATGCTTCAGTATGAAATTCCCAATAACGATATCATATATTGGCATTAACCTGAGCCACTTAGGCGTGGGTACCATCCTAAAGGAACACCTTAGGTCCGGGCAAAATTATCCTAGTCGAAGCTAGGAACCTAATACGGGCATTAACCTATGCCTAATGGGCGTAGGTACCGACCTAAGGTTTTTACCTTAGGTCCTGGGTGGAATAACCCTAGCCGAAGCTAGGAACCTAATATGGGCGAAACCTAGCCGAAGCGTGGGTGCCGAATATGGGTGGACCCTAGCCGAAGCGTAGGAGCCGAATACAAGTGGACCCTAACTGAAGCGTAGGAGCTGAATACAGGTGGACTTACCAGCCTCATCAGGGCTGAGCCATCAGTAACTTCATATCATAACCCAAGTACCCCAGTGAGTCAGTCTAGGCAGTATCACAGTATGCAGTAATAAACAGTTTTGAACGGCAACAATCACTTCAGTATTCAGTAGCAGTATGTCAAGAATTCAGGATACAACCATATGTTTAATCAGTAGGACTGAAGTATCATGAACCATGAATCGGGTATACTTGTATCAAAAACCAGGAACCAAAAGTCATGTTTTTACTTCAGATAACAGTATCACTGAATTATGGTCCATTCTAGACTAACTTTAGAATCATGAATCATATTTGATGGAATTTGATAGGTATCGACTTCATCCAGGTATTCAGGAATTATACCTCAAGATCATTTAGTATTTCCGGTATATCATGATTTTGCATGAATTCAAATATATCATGATAGGTTATGGAGATTCAAGATAAATCAAAATTTTGAATATATCGAGAGTTCTAGTGAATTTTGCTCGAAAGGGCATTTTGGTCATTTTAACACTCGGGGGAAATTTTGGTCATTTTAACATTTAGGGGCAATTTCGTAGTTTGAACCTGATAGGATAAGTCAGTGATTTGTTGTGCTCAAGATTGCTGACGGCTTGCCAGGCTTCCAAGTCTATTCCATTAAACATGTCTCATCAACGTTTTACTTTCCAAACATTCAAATAGGTACACCATACCGTCACAATTAATCCTGAAACAAGCCTTGAATAGTTGAACATGTATTTATGCAGTATTCTTTCACTATTTTAACAATATTAAGAATGACTGATTTACATAAGTCAAGCTTCAAACCACAAGGGCATTACATTCATTTGTGATTCATTAGAAATTTTAGAATTTTCCAAGCTTCCACTTATCTCAAGTCACGTAGGTATATCAATCAATTAAGTACTCGATGGTGTTTCAGTATTTCAGGTACTTTTGCTACTTCTAAACAATTCATTCATTTCAGAACTTGGGGGTTTATCCATCATTTCCGTTAATTTGGAAATTTCGGTTTCTGGCGATACATCAGTCTTCTAGGTTATTACGATCATTCCAATCAATTTAGCCTTACCAACATTTGCAATCCTTTTAGTCATTTCAATCAATTCAATAGTGCGCCACTTTGATTACTACATGCATACGATTAGGTTTTTGTAAAATTTATCTTCAGAGAATTTATTCATAATTTAGGAAAATCCAAGCACTTTACAATCACGAAGGCTTAAGTCTTGTTACCATAACTTTCCAAGTAATTTGAGGTTTTCAGATGAATCCAATGTTTTAAGATCTAGTGTAGATTTTCATATCACTCTCCTTGTCGGGGGTAACATTTACATGGTGCATTTAGATGATATACATACATCCCATGCATGTTTAGTAGCTCAAAATGAAAATGATGCATGGCTATGGCATAGGAAACTAGGACATGCTAGCATTAGTGTTTTAGAAAAATTAGTTTCCCTAAATCTAGTTAGAGGTTTACCCAAAATTAAGTTCTCAAATGATCAAATTTGTGATGCATGCTCTAAGGGTAAACAACATAAGTCATCCTTTCTAGATTTACTTGGGTTCTATTTTTATGTACTAAAGATGAGGCTTTAGAAAAATTCCTCATATTTTCAAAATTAACCCAAAATGATCTTGAACTTAGAATTTCTCATATTAGAAGTGATCATGGAACCGAGTTCAAAATTTAGGGTTTGACGAGTTTTTAAATGAAAATGGTATTAGCCACAATTTTTCGGCTCCTCGAACTCCTCAACAAAATGGGGTAGTTGAGAGGAAAAATAGAACTTTACAAGAAATGGCTAGAACCATGCTTTGTGAAAACAATTTACCTAAATATTTTTGGGCGGAAGCCAAAAAACACCACTTGCTACATTGTCAACCGAGTAATGATTAGGCCAATTTTAAAGAAAACACCATATGAGATTTTAAAATCTAAAAAGCCTAACATTAGCTATTTTTATCCATTTGGTTGCAAGTGCTTTGTTTTAAATAATGGAAAAGATAACTTAGGTAAATTTGATGCAAAAAGTGATGAAGCTATTTTCATAGGATATTCCTTAAACTCTAAAGCATGTCGTGTATTTAACAAGAGAACTTTAGTAGTAGAAGAATCTATACATGTTGTATTCGATGATAACCTCCTTCCAAGGAAGGATTCTTGTGATGATGATGATGTAAGAATCATTAATGCCTTTGATGGAAGACAAACTTCAAAGGAGGATGAGATTCCAACAAAAGAAGAGGATACACAAGATCCACCTCTTAAAGCCTTGAAGGACTTGGCTCTTGAGGAAAAGGAAGTGAGCTACCCAAGGGAGTTCAACTATGTCAAAGATGGTGAAATCTTGGGTGATCCATCCAAGGGGGTAACCACTAGATCTTCTCTTAAACTTATGAACCATGTTGCATTTATCTCATGCATAGAGCCTAAGAATATAAAAGAAGCATTAAAAGATGATTTTTGGATTATGGCTATGCAAGAAGAGTTAAATCAATTTGAGAGAAGTAATGTTTGGACATTAGTTGATAGGCCTACTAATCAATCTACTATAGGAACTAAATGGGTCTTTAGGAACAAACTAGATGAGAGTGGTAACATTGTGAGAAACAAAGCTAGATTAGTAGCACAAGGTTACACTCAATAAGAGGGAATAGATTTTGATGAAACCTATGCACCCGTAGGTAGAATGGAAGCCATTAGGATGTTGATTGCATATGCATGTTATCATGATTTCAAGCTTTTTCAAATGGATGTTAAAAGCGCATTTTTAAACGGTTTATAAATGAGGAAGTGTATGTGGAACAACCACCGGGTTTTGAAGAATCAAAATTTCCAAATCATGTTTTCAAACTTACTAAAGCTCTTTATGGTTTAAAACAAGCTCCTAGAGCTTGGTATGAGAGACTTTCAAACTTTTTTATTGAAAAAGGTAAGGTGGACACTACACTTTTCATAAAAAGGTATAAAAATGACATCTTAGTAGTACAAATTTATGTTGATGATATTATTTTTGGATCTACTAATGAATGTCATTGCAAAGAGTTTGCCAAGTTAATGCAAGGTGAATTCGAGATGAGCATGATGGGGGAGCTCTCATTCTTTTTGGGACTCCAAATCAAGCAAAGGAAGGATGACACCTTCATCAATCAAGCAAAGTACATCAAGGATATGCTCTAGAAGTTTGGCTTGGAGAATGTAAAGCCTCAAGCCACACCTATGAGCTCATCTACAAAGCTTGACAAAGATGAAGGAGGTAAGTGTGTTGACTCTAAGCTTTACCGTTCTATGATTGGATCATTGTTTTACCTTACCGCAAGTAGACCGGATATCTTGTTTAGTGTTTGCTTGTGTGCTAGGTTTCAAGCTAGTCCTAGAGAGTCTCACCTTATAGCCGTTAAGAGAATCTTTAGGTACCTTAGAGATACCCTTTGTTTAGGTCTTTGGTACCCTAGAGACTCAACCTTCAACCTTCATGCTTATTTGGATGCGGATTATGGGGGTGTAAAATCAATAGGAAGAGTACTTCGGGAACATGTCAATTCTTAGGTAGTATGCTCATATCTTGGTTCTCTAAGAAACAAAATAGTGTAGCCTTATCTACCACCGAAGCCGAGTACATATCCTTAAGGAGTTGTTGTGCTCAAGTCCTTTGGATGAAACAACAACTCTTAGATTACGGTATTAAAGTTGAAACCATACCCCTTAAGTGTGATAACACTAGTGCCATATGTTTGACAAAAAATCCCATCCAACACTCTAGAACCAAACATATAGAAATAAGGCCTCATTTCATTAGAGATCATGTCCTTAAGGAAGATGTTGTTATAGAGTATGTCGACACCTTAAACCAACTAGCGGACATCTTTACAAAGCCTTTAGATAAAGAGCATTTTTGGTCCCTTAGGAGAGAGTTAGGTCTAACTAGCCTATCTTGACCTTTTAGGACCCTTTTTGTGCTTAAATTGCTTGATCTCTTAAAAATGCCATGTTTATGTGTTTTTACTCCTAATTTCATCCATGCTTATAGTTAGGGGGAGTATGTTTTGGTTTGCACATGTTATTCATGCTCATTCATGTCATTCATGCAAATTAGGACTTCATAAAATTCATTTTTCTACAATTTTAGAGCCTTATATGCACTTCCAGGCCCAAGTGTATCGAAACGGGTCCAACTGTTTCGATACGGGTGCCTTAAAAATCCATCTGAGAGAAAGGTGTTTTGAAACGCCTTCAAAGGGTTTCGAAATGTTTTTGCTACTGCCAAGGGGTGTATCGAAACATGTTTCGATACGAGTCAACGTGGGATTCGATACGGTCAAAGCCGTATCGGAACGGTCAGCTGGACTTGAAACGTCAGTTAACGTTCGGTGCCTGCGTTTCGGAACGGTCGAACCCTGTTCCAAAACGGGTTTGCGACAGCTTTAAAGAGGCCTTTTAATGTTAAAGTTTTACTTTAATTAAATTCCTTCAAAACCCTAAAAACCCTAGATCGATTTTTGCTATAAAAACCCTCTTAACCTCATTGTTTTTCACCAAATCTTGAGGGCTTTTAAACTCAAACACAAGTCTAAGCAAGCATCAACAATTTTGTGCAAGTTTTTCCATCTATTCATCCAAAATCCCAATCTAAGGTATATTTTCATCTTTTTCTTTTTCCTTCAATTTTTATTCGAATCCTAGGTTAGAAAATTTTAATTTTGTATAGATTATGTGTTTTGCTACTTGGGTTTTTCAAATCTTGTAAAAAAATTTCAAAATCTTAAAAAAAATTATTCAAATATATTATTTTTCATTCGTATTTTTTACTGTTTCTTTTAAATTGTTTTCTCTTAATTTTTTTTTGTTGTATCTATGTTCCTACAATTTGTTTTTAAACCTAAGTGGGATTTGTCATTGGATTGAATTAAGGAATTTCATGCATACACTTCAATTTTGTTTTAAATTGCTTGCTTTATGTTTTTAGGATTTTTTCAATGAAACATGCTAACAAGAAACGTAAGGCACCTCAATCGGGTGATGCTTCAAATCAAGCCGCTATCCGTCTCAACCTTACTCAACCTTTTCTCAAGAGTCTCAAAACTCCCGCGATGAAGGATCGTTTCACTTATGTCAAGGAGATTGACGTTCGTCGTGAGCGTGTTGTTGACATCTCGTTCCTTGACTCCGGGCGCTTTCACTTCCGTTATCTCGACCGTTTAAAAGAATGGGGCTTCATTAGTTTCTTGAGTATCCCAGATATTTGCTACAAGCACATGGTTCTTATCTTCTACTCGAATGCCCAACTTATTAATAATGAAGACCACTCCGAAGTTGTTGGCATTGAGTCTCTTATCTTGGGGAAGAAGATTGTCATTGACATCCCTTATTTAGAGGCTACTTTTGGTCTTAAGAACGAAGGAATCGAGGATGAGACTGATTTTGGTTCTCACACCGGTTTCGTGCTTGCCTTGGATGCTCATGATAGGTTCCTCCACTTGATGATCTCGTGGTTTATTCGCCCCTCGGGAGGTAAATTCTCTCACGTTCGTCAAGTAGATTATTTTTGGCTTGGATGTTTTCGTCGTGGAGAGCGCCCAAATCTTGTTAAGATTATGTTTGCCGAGATGGTGAACAATGTGAAACTCCGTGAGACCGATGCTCTCAAATCCTTCACATATGGGACTGTTTTAAGTCATATCTTTGGCGTGCTTAAACTTGATTGCACTTATGACTCTCCGAAACCCCGCGAGCAAAAACTTGGTGAATCTTCTCTCTGCAAGTCAGGATTTCATTACACCCTTGGTCGTTGGGAACGAGTTGATAGGGATGCACCTCCACCTCAAGTTGAACCTCAACCACAAGCTCCGGGTCCTAACAATGAAGCTCTTATGGCTTTTCTCACCGAGCGGTTCAACACAATGGAGGCGGGTATTGGTACTATAAATACTTGCTTGCAATCCGTGGAGAATCGACTCACCTCCCTTGAGAATCAACATCAATCTATGGACATGTCATTCTCCACTTTTTATGGTCAATAGATGGATTTTCGCCGCTCTCAAGCTAGGAATGATGATGATTCCATGGATGGTGATGGTGACGACGATGAGACTTAGGATTCTCATGTCATATCATATTAGCTTATCATATTAGGACTAAGTTTGCATCTTTATTTCCTTTATGTTTTATGAACCTATGCTTTGATTACTTTATTTGGGATTAAGCTTTGAACCTTATTGTTTAAGTTTTATGTTTTGGATATTTGAATTCTATGAATCTATATTATGTTGCTTATTGCTTATTGCCTATTGCTTTTAACCTTGTTTCTTCTCTTTGAGCCTTGTTTATTATTTTTGATCTAACAAAAAGGGGGAGAAGTAATCTAAGAGCCAAAATTCATTTTAAGTGTTTTTGAGTTTTAAAACTTGGATTTAAATCTTTTTAAAACTTTAAAACCCATCTTATATTGAGGGAGAGTTAGAATGTGCTCAAGATTTTCAAAATTCTTAAAAATTCTAACTTTGGTTTTGTTATATCAAAAAGGGGGAGATTGTGAAACCGATAAATTGATTTTGATATAACTAAAGAATTTAAGGACTAAATTGAAAATGAGAAAATGAATTTTTAAGTCCTCAAACCTCTCTATATGTTTAAAGGGAAATGGTTAAGTTAAAAACTCAATTTGTCAAAACTTTTCTAAGTGTTCTTGAAGCCAAAACAGTGATTTTCGAGTCACCGTTTAGGAACGGCCTTAGGCGTTCTGGAACACTTTTGAAATCGTGAACCTGTGTTTCAGAACGTGTATCGAAACAGTTTTGAAACTGTGAACCCTTGTTTCGAAACGGGTCTCAAAACGGCTTAAGAACATTGAGACGGTTTGTCCCGTTTCGATACGGTAGTATCGAAACGACCTCAAACGTTTCGAAACGGCATTCGAGCCAGATTTCAAAAATATGACCGTTGAAATTTTTAACTGATTTTATACTGATCATTAAGGCGTATCGAAACACCTTCAGTCCGTTTCGATACGAGCTTTGACAGTGGCTAAATATTTCGAAACGGCTCTTAGCGTATCGAAACGATCGTAACCGTTTCAGTATGGGCTCTTTAATGCACCCCAACAGCTCTTTCTATTTTGGTTTGTTTCGAAACAGGATCGGGCGTTTTGAAACGGGTGGTTGCAGACTGCATTTATGGAGGGAAGATAACATCCCCAACGGCTCTATTGATGAATGCAACAACCACAACGGCTAAAATTCAATGAGAAGGTATAAAAGGGACCTCTAAAAGCTTCAGCAACAAATATTGATCCAAAAGCAAACATCCAAACATCAAATCCAAGCATTTGTGCCTAAATCTCATTATTGTCTTGTAACACCAATTGTAATTTTCATTCTTATCCTTTCAATTTGGTTGAGTGCTTGTAATTGGGCTACTTTGTGTATTGAGAGATACTTGTTTTAGCCAACAACTTCTTTGTAATTCTTGTGTGAGGATTGGGTCAAATTTTGGGTAGAAAATTTGACTGGTATTGTAACAGTTACCTCCTTAGCCTAGAAAAGGGGAAGAGCAATTAGTGGAATTGTTGAAAATCCTTAGTGAAGCTAAGGTAGTGGATGTAGAGTTCGATTGGAACTTGAACCACTCTAAATTCCCTTGTCTATAATTTTTATTTGTCAATTCCACCACCAAAAAGTCTAAAAATCCAATTCACCCCCCCTCTTGGTTTATATCGATCATTCGGTCCACTCAACAACCTTCAATTACACAAAATTCAAAATTTAGCCCTTATACACATTGCTCTTAACTGAATAATTATATACACAAGAATACTTGAGTTCACGGTCAGATTTGGAGGCATTCGGGTCAAAATTTCACGAAATAGACTTCAAAATGGACTTAGGGCGTCGAAAAACATAGGATAGGGGTTTTCGAAAAAAGTTAACTTTGGGTCAAAGTCAATGCTGACGTTATTATCGATCAACACTGACATCATCATCAGTCAAAGCTGATGTCATCACCGGTCAACGCTGACGTCAGCAGTCAACGATTAACCGAGTTGACTCGAGCGAGTTGACTCACTGAGTTGACTCGTACAAGTTGATTCATTGAGTTGACTCGGTCGAGTTGACTTGGACGTGTTGACTCACTGAGTTGACTCAGTTCATGTTGGGTTTGACAGGTTCAAACTCGGGTCGGTTCGGTTAGAATCAGGTTGGTCAAACGGGTCCGGGTCGGTTTACTAACTCAGTTCAGAAGCTAGACCGGGTCCAGGGTCGGTCCAGCTGGTTCGGTCCACATGCCACCGTCCCAGACGGCCGAGAATCGCCGGTAACATCGTATGACGCCTACGTGTGTCCTAAAACTGCCAGAAAGCGCCACTGGCGATAGAGAATTCACAGATCAACATACCAACAAACAATTTAAACCAACTACAACATTTAACCAACTAGAAACATCCAAGAAACTCACTCGACTTATCCCAAATCGGAAAAACATTGGCGGTCTCCGATAAGGCTCCGAACGATGTCAGTCTAGTAATCGGTGAGTAAAGTTAGGCTTGCCTCGATGTGGGGAGTTTAGCTATACTGGCGATGTCTCACAACGGTGATGGAAGCGATCGAAAAGGTGAAAACTGAGAGGTGAAATCCCTAAAAAAATTTGAAGCTTCAAACGACTTTCCCTAGCAAACGATGTGGCTTACTGGCGAGTGGCACTCGAGGTTTGGGTCAGGACGAGATGGCGGTTCGGTCGGTAAGGGCGGTGGTTGTAATGCCTTGGTTTTGGGCCTAGAGGTTTTTAAAAGCGGTTTAGGGATTGGCGAATCTAGAATGGAGATTAGAGCCTTTAGAAGCGGTTCAGGGAAAACGTAGTCCAGGATGTTATAAAATTATAATAAAAATTGATAAAATCTTTTAAAAATATATATTGAATGATGGTGAAATCGATTTTAGAAAATGGGTCTTGGAAAGTCAAGATTTTGGAAAGTGGCCATTTTGTAAAAAGTGCAAAATTTGTTTTTAGTGACTAGATTAAAAAGGAGACAAGACTTAGAATCTTTAGGGAGCTTACATGTGTTTAAAAGCCTTTTTCCCTTAATTTGACCAATTTTAAAATAGTTTTATTAAAAGGAATAAAAAGAAAAGCTTTTAATTAAAAGGGATTTTTAATGAAATCAAAAGGATTTTACGTAACTCCCATTTCTTCACTTTCTTAACAGCCAAACACTTTCCTTTCTCTCAAAAATCTCAAATTCTATCATCTTTTCTCTTTCTTTTGATTTCCTAAAAGTGATCTATCAATTTAATCAATGGAGTTTTGAGGTTTGCTTGCAAAATCTTTGTCAATTGAGGGAAAAAGCTAAGATTGGAGGTAAGAGAAATTCTCAAGTCTTGTGCTTCCTAAATATTGTTATTAACTGAGTTTTATGATTTTTATTAATGATAAATGGGTTAAATGGCTCAGTTGATGATTTTCCAAGATTTTCATTTGGGCAGTGTTTTGATTTATTTGAGAATGATTTTAAAGTTTTTTTTGGATGTTAAATGATGTTAAAGTAAAGGCTTAATCATAATAATCCAAGATTAGGTTGGATCTCTTAAAGTTTAGGTTGTTAGTTTTGGGTTTTTGACTTGGAGGTATAAGGATGATATTAGGGTGTTTTTGGATGTTGATTTATGGTTAAAATGTGATGGAAGTGCTTGTTGATGGCTGGGTTAAGTTTTGAGTAAGATCAATTGAATTTTCAGTTGTTTCGGATAGGCTTTTTGGTGCCTTTGGGCAGAGCTGCGGTTTTTAGTGTTTGTTGGTGGTTTTAATGCATCTAGATGCATTAATCCTCTGTTATTGTGTGGTATAAACAGGGGAGTATTCTTTGGAAGCATTTGGTGAAGTTTTAGGGACTTCAAACGCTTGATTTTCACGTCGGCGATTGAGGTTTCACGAGTCGGTGAGTGGAAATGGGATTTCTAGTTTTGAAACAACTTTAAGTGGTTTTGGAAACTTAGTGTAAGCTTGAAACGCTTTACTAAGTTCAGGAGTAATTAAAGTTATTTTCTCCCTCAGATCGTGCTATAATGAGTTTGTTAAATTGCATAGTGTCACTATTAAAGCATGATTTGAGGTAAATGAATTGTTGTTTTTGATGATATAACGATGAAGGATGCACATTGTAAGTGATCCTTGTAAGTATATGTTTATACTTGTGATTTTAAGCATGATTTGATGCTTGAGAATGAGGTTAGTAATTGATGCTTTGAAAATAGTGAAATATGTGATGAAATGTTGTTCATATTGGCAAGTGATGATATGCAATACTTTTAAAAATGCTATCGAATATAGTTAGTCGGCTATAGGATTTAGTGCGCTATAAACAAGTCTCTTTGGATGTTGAGGGGTTGAAATGGTACCGAATACTCCATCCAAGTACCCTAACGGTTGAGGAATGTTTAAGGTGTCGCAACGGTGGAGGATAGCTCTCGTGTGTGAACCTTGTATAGTGTCACGTCTCTCGTTAGTGGGCTATACATCTACCAATGAGTGGTGTTGAGGGGTTGTGATTGTACTGAATACTCCACCACAGGTGTCACAACGGTGGAGGGTAGCTCTCGTGTGTGAGCCTTGAGGTGCCGATAGAGTGTATGAAGTGTTTGGGACAACACTTGGTAATCTTTGTATCTGATGTGGTTTTTGGGAAATGATCTTGTTGCGTATCACTTGTGAGCCAATATGAGCATTGATGTAATTTGAAATGTGTTATGTTTCATAATATTGAAAATGCATATTTTACTCTTTAAGCTTAGCATATGTGGAAATGCTTGGGAAGGCTTAAATTGAGTTTAGCAAGTGGGATTGTTGTCAGTTGTTAACGCATGTTGCATGAGGTTTTCATGCTGATTTTGAATGAGGAAAGTGCATGGTTTTTGGATGGCATGATAGATTTTAAATGATACTTGTGTTAATTGAAATGAGATTTCAATGTAGTATGGAAACGGTTTAAATACATTGATGATGTTTTGGTTTTGAGCATTCCTCACTAAGCCTATTGTGCTTACGCTCTTTTCATTCATCAATGCAGACAATTAAAGCTTTGGAGGCAGCACTTGCAAGGGATCGGTGAAAGATTTCGATTGAATGTATGTTTCGTTTTCGGACTAGAGTAATAAGGGCAATGGGGGATCCATGGTTTATTTGGGAGATGTGTTGAAACACCTTATTTGAGCATGTTTACTTGCTGGTTTTAAGTTTGTAAAAGGCCTCTATATGTTGGTTTAAGCTTTGGTTTGAGTTTTGACTTTTGGATGGTTTGATTTTCATAGGAAGCATGCCTTTTGAACTATTTGATGATTCTTGCAATGCTTGTTGGTAATGATACCATGTAAGCTTAGGGATTTATGTCTATATTTGTTGTACGCATGATTCTAGTATGTTGGGTTGACTTAGTATGCATTTGGGAGTATAAAAGTTGCAATTTGGGACCCTACAGGTCACATGGTATCGATACCCTAGAGAGAGTATCAATACGGGTATGAAAATCTGCAAGGGGGTATCGATACGTGGGGGCGTATCGATACTGAAAACGGTTACTAGTCTTGGGTGTACTGATACGGGCATCAAGGGTATTGTTACGGTCCTTGAGTGTTCGAGCCTAACTGCTGCATGAATCGAGGACATATTGATACCCTCAACAAGGGTATCGATGCGGTGCCTGTTTTGGTAGTTAAAAGGTATCTTTGAATGTTCTGAATCTTTACATTTTGGTCCCTGAATGTTGTGGATGCAATTAATTGAGTTTGAATGATTATTTTGAGCTGAGTTTTGTCATAGATGCATGTGGCATGATTAATTTAAAGATGGTAATCCAAATTTGGGGAAAATCCTTATAATTTGTCAAGTTTACAATTTGATCCCTAAAAGCTGTTTTTTGCATGCAAATGATGTTCGATTGATGTTATGTTTGATCCGTTGCAACATTAAACACTTAGGGTTGTAACGAGCATCTAGAAAAGATAAAAGAAAAAATAGTCATTTATTGAGGTAAACTTTCCCGGTTTACTTCAATATTCCCCATGTGACATGTTCGGTTCGATCTCCCACCTAGGTCGGGTCGAGGGGGTTACATGGGTGGCCACGGCGGCACGGTGAGGGAGATCAGAGAAGTATACGGTGGTGACGACTGGGTAGATGAAACGTTTGGGGGATGGTTCTAGATCTCTGATATTTTCAAATAGTGATGGAATTTAATTCAGTAAAAAAAGGGTAGTTGGGTTATATCAGATTATTATTATTTTATTTCTGAATATCATAAGGCATTGGTTTAAAATAAAAATCTGGTCAAACTATAACCAAGACCAATCTTAGTCTAGATGGTTAAGGCTTCCACCCTTCATGCCAATGGGTGCGGGTTCAAATCCTTTTTGCTATAGCTATCCTTTTTATTTTACCAACTTTACTATTTTAGAGGTCTTACAAAATCCCTAAATCGGACAATTATCGTCGTCGTTCATCATGCTGCTGGTGACGAAATGAAGCTTTCTTTCTCTTGCCACAAGACTCGAACATCATTCGTCGGCCAATCGCCGCCATTTACCGTCGATTGTTTTCATTTCCTTTTGCGAGTTCTACTTTATTTCGTCGATTAGCGACGGAAGAATGAGAGAAATGACCATAGGGGTCCGGTGACAGAAGTGGTGGGCACGCCGTCGACAACGACTGAAATCGAGATTTGGGACTTAAGAATTTAGGGATTTGGAGACTATTTTGAGGGCTTTTGAGAATTTTAAGATATTTTTGAAAATAAAACATACCACGTGTTATGTTTTTTGGCATGCTTTATTTCAAAAAAATACTTTAAGCACCTATTTGGAAAAAGTGTATAGTTTGGACACTTATTTTGTCACACCCTGAGTTTTAGGATGTTAACAAAAAAAAGATAAAAAAAATAAAGAAGTGATGCCTAAAGGGGTTTGAACGTATGACCTTTAAAGTGATATGTGTGAGTCTTAACCATTTGAGCAAAGGCCAATTCTAGTTATGCGTTACAGTAACTTATTATTAAGCTATACTTGATGGGTCTATATTAAAATGAAATAATCAAAAAGCCCAGTATTCATCGATCTGCAAAAAAAAAGGTTTGCCAATTAAATCGACAGAGTCAGAGAGAGAGAGAGAGAGTCTAGAAACTTCATGTTTCCTCAAACCATCGCACCATCTGATATAAGTCACCGCCAATCCATGGTTGCAATTGTCGTCGTCGAAGTGATCGCCATTGCACCTCGAGCTTAGCCCCGTCGGTCACTTGCACCGTTGAGCCGTCGGTTGTCGGGAAAATTCTTTTGAAGGTTCGACGAACCTAGGGTTTGAAGCGTTCTATTTTCTGCAAAATTCGGCCACCCACGACGTTCGTTCGAGACGCGGCTACTGGATCCGAACTCCTTGCATCGATACGACCAAAATCCCTCTGGTCGGTCGTTGATCCGCCACCGAGAGAGCCCTCATCGGAGATACTTGTTATTTCAGTCGTCCCTTCGTGTTTTAGATGTTCACAGTTCCTTGTATCTGGGTTGTTGAAAGACGTCGTATTTGATTTCGAGAATGACCGAATGGAGTATTGTGGATTGACCGATGTAGCTTGGTGCTGAGGTAATACTTTACTACCTCTTGCATGCTTACGGAACATGTTGGTATTGGTTAATGTGTGAGCGAACCTGATTAGTTCCGGAATATTTCAAAGTTATGTTGATTACGATAGAAAAAATAAGAATAATTTGTATAAAACATAAATGACTCGAAAAACAAAAGAAATAATGATCGGTAATAAATCCAAGTTCAACAAAAAATCGATAAAACAGTTCACCTCGAAACTTTCAATTCAAATTATTTCTTGATAATAGATCTAATGCTCAAGATGCTCGGATGACAAATGACAAAAATGCCTTTAACGTATAAGAATGACTAAAATACCCCAGACCATGAAAGCAATCTAGAAAATCTACCCTAAATCTGGTAAAACAACAAATTCGTCTGCAAACCTCGCTTTGCTTGGAAAAGTTTTGGTAACAAAGCTTAAACCTTCAAAATTGTAAAGTACTCAGATTTTCTTGAATTCTGAATATGTCTCTAAAGAGAAGTTTATGGAAAACGACTCGTATGTCTAGATTAGTCAAAGTGGCGTAAAAGAATTGAAAACATCGATAAGGCAGAATTGATTGGAATGAACGTAATGACCAAGAGACTGAAATATTCTCGGGTACTAATTGTCAAATTATCAGAAATGATGGATATACCATCGAGATCTGAAATGAATAAATAGTTGGAAGAACCAACAGGCTCAGAATAATTGAAACACCTTCGGACATCGAAGTGACTAAAATACCTCTAAGACTTGGAATAAGAAATATCAATAAAGCCAAACAAAGATAATGGCTCTGAAAATGGTAATACACGTCATGTGTTTGCTGGTCGTTTCTGATATTAACATGATACTGGGAGAGTGCCATATGAAGGCAAGTTCGTTTTATTTGGAGAATGTATATAGTCAATGGTAAGAGTCACATGTTCTTCGTGTGTATTCGATGTTATGGATCGAGTTCAAGTGCAATACACATGTTTGAATACTTGGAAAATACCATTTGAATACATGTTTGATTTCTCGTTGTACGTTCAGTGGTTGCTTGGTGAAGACGAGCTTTTTGTGATACAATGTAGTAAGTTCCGAGAAGTGAGTACTTAAGGTGTACTGATCCGGTTAAATAATAAACATTGTAATGATGGTTAGCGATAAGTTCAAAGGGACTCGAAAACCTAATAAGGAACTAGAATTTCTGAACTCCGTACATCACTACTTATAACTTGTTGTTCTAATTACCAAATCACCCCTAAAGTTTAGATTGACCATATTGCCCTTGTGGGCTTTAATGATTGGAGCGTTCACGATATACCTGAAATCTCAGTGATCCTAATTTATCAACTTCTAATGTCTGGTTTGAGCCGTTATTACCAACCCTCTATTTCCATAAGGACCTCGTTCTGAAATCAGCCCAAAATTGTCAAATATCCTCTTTCTGATAATTATCAAGAGTCTCTGAGAAATAAATTGGACCATAAGACGCGTACCTTGTGTCTGTAAATGCTCTCTATTTTAAATCAAGACTATCCGCTCTAAATTTAAAGGTACGACCCAATTATTTGAAAAGAAATCAATCCATGGTTTCTGTCCTATGATGCATAAATATATATATTATATGTCTTTTAATAAAAATAAAATTAAAAAATAATATAATAAATAAATCTGACATCTGTCTTTTGGTATAAGGATATATCTGGACTTTGTTTTCAACTATTACCGTTTACTAGATAAAACTAATTTTAACCGAGGTAACTTATCTGGGATATGATTGAAGATCTACAGGCTCAGCGCTGATAAGCCCTTCTGAATCTAAGATATCCTCTACGCCCAACGGGCCTAGGGGAATCTTTCTGTAAGCTCTTACGCCCAATGGGATGTGATTGAAGATCTACAGGCTCAGCGTTGATAAGCCCTTCTAGACCTAGGATATCCTCTACGCCCAACGAGCCTAGCGGAGTCTTTTTGTAAGCTTCTACGCCCAATGGACCTAGAGTAAGTCTTTCTGGATATTGTTATGGGATATTGTATATCAGTGTATGGTTTGAGGGTAGTTAAGTAATTAAAATAAAACTTTATGTCCCCTTCTATAATTCTACCCTACTGAATTAATTCACTAAAATCCGAAACTCTCAATATGCTTCCAGTCTGCGTTTAATGAAACGTACTAAACTCTCTGGTTCATCTTCCGAAATCTATCTCCTTTCTGATTACACGATCTATATGCTTCGTGCTTAATACTTAGACATTGAATAAAGAAAAATTTTGTTATATCCAAATATAACGTTTCACTAAAATATCGAATTATAATCAAAATTCTTAGTTGCCCGGAACTTCATGGTAGCTTTACGCTTTGCCTTATACTTGTATGTTGCATGTAGAATCTTCGCGTAGTTTGTATTACTGATCTTCCCGAAGCTCACGTTGTTTTTACCATAGCAGGTTAGAAGAAATCTATCGTGGTATAGTAATCGGCATTAGTGTTTGGAGTTCGCTCGGCGTTGTGTTTGGAGTGCGATATTGGTATAGTTAGTGGGCATGTATGTCGTGTATTGATTTATGTCACTGTTTGTAATATATTTTTCTAAACTCTTGTTATATGTTTAGATGATTTTCTAAAATTGTATTTTGAACGAAAGTTTGTTTTACATTTTTTGTATTTAAAGAAAAATATCTTCCTATGTGGATTTTTCATTGTGGGTCGCTCTTGTGACCCTAATGTGACTTCCTAGAAAAATTCTTCTCCTTTTCTTGGATAAGGAGGGAACCTTACAATTTGATTAAGCTTCCTACCCAAAGCTTAATCCACTCACTTTTACAAGAGAAGTATTTGGTAAACTCTAAAAATTCCTCTCAAAGGATGATTGTTTACCTAATTACAATTTCACACTCCCCAAACTCACAATAAAATATTACAATGAGAATACAAGAGTTGGGTATAAGAATTTGACTCTAAGGGTGCGTTTGGTTCACGGAATGTAATATTACTTCTGGGAATAGAATTACTGGAATGTAAGATTGCCTGATATATTACTGGAATGTTATATTACCTTGTTTGGTTTGTTTGGTAGGAATGTAAGTTGGCAGTGTTTGGTTGGGAGAATATAAGATTACCAGAAAGTACATTTTCCAAATTGTCTCTGTGATATATTTTATTTCTAACAAGTTAAACTTCTATTGGTAAATTAAAAATATTTAGATAAAAATTCATAAAATAATATTTTTTTAATATAACTAATATATCAAATTTGAATTTTTAAAATAATTTTCAAAAGTATTATATTTATTTATATATGTAACATAACCAATAATATCAAACAAATTCATAGTACAAAGTTGAGTTTAAAATTAAAAATCATTGTTGGTATGAATTTTTATATTTTCATAATGAAATTTTTTTAGTTGCATTTAACTTTAAAAAAAATAAATGAGACATGTAATAATTTTTAAAAATCTGCTTTTAAATTATTTTTTATTATTATTGAAATTTCTCCCATTTCTTTCACTATAAATCATATGAACATAAGTAGGTAAGACTATGTCTTATTTTTCAGATAAAAACATATGTATTCTTCACTAAATTTGCAATTTTTAAATTGTAATTTTGTTTTATGAACCTATTCGAACCTGTGATACAATATAATGTAGTTTCTTTATTGGTGACTAACATATTGATATTTGTCCATATTTACAGTAGTTATACAAAGTTGAGTGTTCTACCAAGAATAAACACAACTAAAAAATCATTAACTTGAAATTAAAAATCCCACCCTATTACAAACAAAACGGACATTTTACATTTTTAAGAACACACAAAGTTGAAAACGTATAAATTTTTCACTAAATATACCAACACTGTAATGCAAATATAGGTTCTTTATGAGCATCAACATAGTAACGGCTCACTCGTGTCTTATTTTTCAATGTGTATCAAAAATAGAAGTGCAAACTATTGAATATAACTAGTAATAAGAAATTATCTTTAGCACCAGAAAGCAAAAACAAGTAACAAGTTAACATATATTAGAGGCTAGTTATGTTTAGACTTACAAAAAATTAAGCGAAAGCTAATGTACACAAAAGGTTATATGTTCTACTTGACATTCTAAGCTTAAGCACTAGCCATGACATTCTAAACTTAAGCATAATGTTGGATTTGTTGTACACAAAAAATTATAGCATCATAAGCTATTTGACAAGATCAAACTTAGTGAAGCTAGACAAAAAGATGACTATACATTCTTGTAACACCCGTATTTTGGGGTTAGGAGTTAGACGCGTGAGTTGGTTCGAGTCAGTAAAGTCGATTTTATTTAAATTGACCTTAGTTTTGTTTTAATTGAGATTTAAAATAAAAGGGGTGGAAATTTTGTAAATAAAGTGAAAAGTGGAAGATCATCTTTTTGAATCAAAAAGAACAAAAAAAGGCTTCATCTTCCCCCTTTTCCCATTCCAACGTGAAACTCACCCAAACCCCTCCCAAAACCCTATTCACTATTCCATTTGATTTCTCCACCAAATCAAGGGAATTTTCAAAGGTAATTTCATTTCTCAACTCTCCTCATCATCCCCATCGTTTATATGGTCTTAGATTTCAAAACTACCCATTTTTGCATTTCTCAAGTTTAAGGAAAGTTTGAATTTTTAATGGGTTTTTCATTTGTTTTTGATTTGTTGAGTTGAGTTTTGGTTTAATCTCATCTAAATACACTTGATATCTTAAAATGGATGGATTTGGGAAAAATCCCGAAGTGGGTCTTTGGGGCAATTTTTAAAGTGTCAAAAGTTGAGTTTTTAGTGTGTTTTAGTGTTGGGTTGAAGGGCTGATGGTATAGGGTTATTAGTGAAGTGTTTTGGAAGCTTTCAAATGTCATTTGGGTGTTAGAAATCATAGTCTTCAGCTGGGTATTTGAGGAGCACGAAAATGGAAGTTTTGTGGTTAGTTTGGGTTTGAATTTGTGAAGCTTTGACATGTGTTTGTGAGTTGGGTTTGTGACTGAGTATAACATTGAATTGGTGAGTAATAATTATGTTTTGATTTGGTTAGAAACTAGAGGGAACATCGAAGAAGCATCGGGATCGAATCCGGGAATTGAAGAGGCTTGACTTGCTTGCTTGGTTTGCTAAGGAATGATGGTGAGTAAAACTTTAAATTTGTTTTAAAGTTGGTTCAAATGTGTATAGTGGAAGTATTGGAATGAGTTTGGTAGACCATTCCAAGGTAGAAGTTAAATTGGTAGTTTGACTTCTTGTTTGTTAATGAGCTTTGAATTCCTATGCCTATCTTGATCTTGCAAAGTATGAATTGACTTTTTATGTGTATACATTGTTGTGTGTGATGATGGTTGAATGATATGAATGATGATTGATGTGATGTGGTTTAAAGGAAATTGGCACTAGTTAACTTACCGGGTGTAAATGATCGATCATTAGGATTAGTGTGCACACGTTTGAGTCAAATTCGCGCGTGGCCTTGATGGCGTTGAGTCATCAAGGAGGAGTACGGTGAGGTAATATTCCACCAGAAATTTATTTATATATACGTGATGATGAGTGGAATCCCATCCGTAGGGCATGTGGTGATGAGTGGAATCCCACCCATGCAAGGTCCGGTGATGAGTGTAATCCCACCGAGGTAATGTTATTGTCGAGAGTAAATCCGCACATCCGAGTAAACTAATAGTGGCCAATGTACTTGTTCTTATGATTATGATGTTGAGATATTTTATTATATTGATGAGCTTAATATGATGTAGGATGCCATATTTATGACTCTCGTAATGCTAGCTAGGTTGCTTTGATGATGCCTATGAATGTTGTGTGTGATGTTGAGGATTGCATGCTCGAACCCTACATTGTTGTCGTTTTGTTTTAGAGCATCCTCACTAAGCTTCTAGCTTACGCTCTCATTTTCAACAATGCATATCATTAGCGTGGTGTTAGCAAGGAGCAAGGTGAAGGGGCATTCCAAACTTTGTAGTTGCTCAAGTATGACTTAGTAAATAAAGTAGTAGCTTAGCAATAGGGCTATTATGTGTTTGTGTATGAGCGTTGTATGACTCATATATATGGAATGATGTTTATGTTATGCTTGGATATGTAAACCATGTTATGTATTGGTCGAATGCTTGTATTGATATGTTATGCTTTTGGATGTTAGTGTTGCTTTCGGTTGAGCATGTAAACTCTATGTGTGGAGACATGTGCCTTATGGGCTTTTAAGGTTTAAGTATGCCTCGAATGATATTGGAATGTGATGCTAGAATCCTTGTTGATCGTATTGATTTGTTGATGTTTGGCTTTACATGTTTATTGTGTGCTAAGCATGTGCTATTAGGGTGCCTTTCATCTAGATTGGTTGTATGTTGAGTCTTGAGTGTTTTAGTGGAGTTTTGGTGCTGCATTGTCTCTAAAACCAGCAAAAATCTATCTTTTCACAGCCCGTGTATCGAAACAGTTGGTCTCGTTTTGGTACGGCCTCTTGTTTCAGGCCAGACGTTTCGATACGCCTAGGGTCCGTTTCGGTACATATTTGCTGCTGGAAATCTAAGAAATTTCTGATATTTTGGGGTTTCGAAACGGATCCAGGTGTTTTGGAACGGTCAATATGTCGGTGACCACGAGAAGTTGACCGTTGGGGGTGTTTCGGAACGTTTGACCTCCATTCCGATACAGCCTTCTCGTGTGGTCTTAGGGCCGTTGTCCAAGTCAAGGCGTTTCGATACACCTCTTGGGTGTTTCGAAACGGCCTGCTTATAAACTTAAAAATGGGCTGTTTAGCATGTTGTTTGGGCTTGGTTGCTTTTATTTCATGTCGTTTTCCGCTGTCGTGATCACATAGGATTTAAATGTGCCTTTAGAGAAGATTAAATTAAAAGAAATTTTTAGGGTTGCTAACCGAGGTGGAACCTTAACGGGTTTCGCATCGGTTTTCCCCGTGTAGCCTACTCGAACCGGTCAACCAACCAGACCGGGGCGAGGGGGTTACATTTGTTGGTATCACAGCCTGAGGTTACCGAGACCTCGGGCAGGTAAGTGAGGTAAGTTTAATGTGTTAAACAATTGTTATGTCTTGGTGTGTGTTTTGCCATGAATTCTTGTTGTTTGGTCGTTCGTATGGTGTTTGGAAGCATGATTATTGTGTTTGGTGTAGTGTCGAGTGCCCATTGCTACTATTACCTAATTTAAAAAGGTTTTGTAAAGGAAAGTACTTGAGCACAGTTGGACCCTTGCCTTTGCTAACTTAATCCTTATATGTTTGTTGTTCTAGTTATAATCTTGCTAGCTGTATCATGAGACCACGTGGGAGGCCTAGGATGGTTCAGCCGGAACCACGGGCACAAGCTCCGGGGATTGAGCAGATTGAAGGGGCACAGGCTCCTCAACCTCCTCCACCTTCTCCTCATCAAGAGGGAGGTGAGGCGGGAGCCGAGGGTGTTGGACCTCAAGTAGGCCAAGGACCGGCCGGAATTGATTTAGCTCCTTTAGTTAAGGCGATAGCTGGGGCTTTCCAGGCTGCAGTGGCTGGGGGTCAGGAAGCGGCACAACCTCAGGGAGAGGGTACTGGTTTGCCATTGGAGAGACTCCGTAGTTTGGGAGGTGATGAGTTTAGAGGGTCGACACCGGAGAGGTCAGAGATATGGTTAGAGAAGACCGTCTGTATTTTGTCTCAAATGGGATGTACCGAGGAATACAAGTTAGGGTGTGTTGAGTCTTTGCTTCAGGGTGATGCCTACACTTGGTGGGTCACCATCACTACGGGTATGGAAGAGGCTGAGATCACTTGGGAGTTCTTTGAGTCAGCATTCCGTAAGAAGTATCTGGGTCCTCGATATCTCGATGAGAAGAAGAGGGAATTTATGGCTTTGCTTCAGGGAAGTTTGATTGTGACAGACTATGAGGTTCAATTTGTTAGGTTGAGTCAGTATGCATCTGAGTTTGTTTCTACTGAAGTGGAACGTTGTAACCGTTTCCGTTATGGGTTGAATGAAGAAATCAAGAGGTACACTCTAGCTTTGGACCACACAGATTTTGATGTCTTGGTCGCGAGGGCCAAGGACTTAGAGCACAGTTTGGGCTTGACCAAACGATCTGGTGGTACTAGTTCTGGTAAGAGATCTAGTGACTTTGATAGAGGTGATGCCAAGAGGCATCGGGACAACCGGCATCACTATGACCATAGACGTGGTGGAGGTAACCACGGTAGGGGCCATCAGGGCCAGAGGGCTGGTAGGAAGTTTCCCACGTGTGCTACTTGCGTGAGGAGCCACATCGGTGAGTGTTGGGGGAATTTCCACTCGTGTTGGAGTTGTGGAACTAGAGAACATATTAGGCGTGACTGTCCACATCAGGTGGGGTAGGCACCAGCTCAGGCTCCTGCTAGAGCTAATGACTTTCAGAGAGGCCGTGGGTGCGGTAGAGGTAACTTCCAGCTGAGAAATGATGGCCAGAGAAACATAGCACATGTAGTTGCAGTCCAGCTAGAGGGCGGAGGTCAGGCCAGAGTTTACGCTCAGCGTGGGGATCAACATGACACAGATGTGATCGTAGGTAACTTCTCGATACAGTCTTTGGGTTTGCTTTCTTTGATTGACTCCGGGTCTACACATTCTTATATTCTGAGTGAGCATGCACGGTTGTTGAAATTGCCTTGTGAAACATTAGAGGTAGGAGTTAGTGTTACTAGTTTCTTTGGGGACACAGTAGTAGTTAGAAAGATGTACAGAAGGTGTCCGTTGATGGTTCAGGGACATGTATTTCTAGTGGATATGATGGAGCTACCATTTTATGGTTTTGATGTAATTCTGGGTATGGACTGGCTCACTGAGCATAGAGCTAGGATAGACTTTGAAACTAAGAGTATTTCTTTAAGACTCACAGATGATTATGAGATAGTGGTGGTGGGTGAGAACGTGAAGTTCTTATCCAACGTAGTTTCAGTTCTAGAGGCTAAGAGATTAGTTGAGATGGGTTGCGAAGCATATTTGGCCTATGTGATGAATCCAAACATGAGTGAGGTTAGACCTCAAGACATTCGGACAGTGTGCGACTTTCCTAGTGTGTTTCCGGAAGAGTTGCCAGGTTTACCACCTAATAGAGAGGTAGAGTTTACTATAGAGACTTATTCAGATTCAGCTCATGTTTCGATTGCTCCGTATCACATGGCACCGAAAGAACTAAAAGAGTTGAAGACTCAGTTGCAAGAGTTGACAGATAGAGGTTTTATTCGACCTAGTTTTTCACCTTGGGGTGCTCCAGTTCTGTTTGTAAAGAAGAAAGATGGAAGCATGAGAATGTGTATAGATTACAGACAGTTGAATCAGTTAACAGTGAAGAATAAGTATCCATTGCCGAGAATTGATGATTTGTTTGATCAGTTGAGAGGGCATCAGTCTTTTCGAAGATTGACTTGAGATCAGGTTACTACCAGCTAAAGGTAAGAGAGGTTGATGTACCGAAGAAGACCTTTAGAACTAGGTATGGCCTCTATGAGTTTTTAGTCATGCCTTTTGGGTTGACTAACGCACCGGCTGCTTTCATGGATATGATGAATAGGATTTTTCATCAGTACCTAGACCAGTTTGTAGTTGTTTTTATAGATGATATCTTGGTGTATTCGCGTACCGAAGAAGACCACGATCGACACTTGAGACTAGTTTTGAAGACTTTGTTAGATAATCAGTTGTATGCGAAGTTGAGCAAGTGTGAGTTCTGGATTCGAGAGGTAGTCTTCCTAGGACATGTAGTGTCAGCCGATGGGATTAGAGTTGATCCGAAGAAAATAGAGGCCATTGTTGAGTGGAAGCAACCGAAGTCAGTAACAGAGATTCGTAGCTTTCTAGGCTTAGTTGGATACTATAGAAGATTCGTAGAAGGTTTCTCCAAGTTAGCCGCTCCATTGACACAGTTACTCCAGAAGAGTGTTCAGATTGAGTGGTCAGATGCAAGATAGAGAGCCTTTGAGAAGTTGAAAGAAGCTTTGACCCAAGCACCGATCTTGATTCAGCCAGAGTCTGGGAAAGAATATGTAGTTTACAGTGATGCTTCCTATATAGGCCTAGGTTGTGTTCTCATACAAGACAAGAGAGTAGTGGCTTATGCCTCAAGATAGTTGAAGACTCACGAGCGTAACTATCCGACCCATGACATAGAGTTGGCTGTAGTTGTGTTTGCTCTGAAGATTTGGAGACATTATTTGTACGGTGAGAAATGCACAATGTACACGGATCACAAGAGTTTGAAGTACATCATGACTCAGCGAGATTTGAATCTCAGACATCGTAGGTGGTTAGAATTGCTAAAAGACTATGATCTTACGATTGAGTACCATCCGGGTAAGGCCAATGTAGTGGTTGATGCTTTGAGTAGAAAGTCAGCTATAGATTTGAGGGCCATGTTTGCTAGATTGAGCTTGTCCGAAGATGGTGGCTTGGTAGCCGAGCTTCAGGTTAGACCTACTCTAGGTCAGTTGATTAGGGAGAAGCAGCTCTTAGATAGATCTTTGGCACCTCACGTGCAAGATGTAGCCGAGGGTAGACCTTCAGACTACAGTTTCAGTACCGATGGAGTCTTGTGTTTCAAAAATAGGATAGTTGTGCCAGAGGACAGTGACTTGAGACGTACGATCTTGACTGAAACGCATAGTAGTCCTTTTGCTATGCATCCTGGTAGTACAAAGATGTACCGAGATTTGAAGAATGAGTACTTTTGGGTTGGCTTGAAGAGAGATGTAGCCGACTTCGTGTGTAAATGTATGGTGTGTCAGAGGGTGAAGGCGGAACATTAGGTTCCCTCAGGTTTGTTGCAACTGTTGAGAATTCCGGAATGGAAATGGGAGAATATTACCATGGATTTTGTTTCGGGTTTGCCTTTGACTCCTACGAAGAAGAACTCAGTTTGGGTTATAGTAGATCGTTTCACGAAGTGTGCCCACTTCTTGGCAGTCAATACGACCTATACATTAGATAGATTGGCCGATCTGTACATTGGTGAGATTGTTAGACTGCATGGTGTGCCGAAGTCCATTGTGTCCGACAGAGATCCGAGGTTTACAGCTCGATTTTGGGAGTGTCTGCATACAGCTTTGGGTACCCGTTTGAATTTCAGCACGTCTTATCATCCTCAGACAGATGGTCAGTCAGAGAGAGTTATACAGATTTTAGAGGATGTGTTGCGTTGTTGTATCATTGATTTTCAGGGTACTTGGGAGAAACATTTGCCTCTAGTCGAGTTTGCTTACAATAATAGTTTTCAGTCGAGCATTCAGATGGCTCCGTATGAGGCCTTGTATGGTAGGAAGTGTAGAACTCCGGTTTGTTGGGCCGAAGCGGGAAAGAAGTTGTTACCTATGCCCGATTTGCTTAAGGGGACAACCAATAAGGTGAAATTGATTTGCGATCGCTTGAAGGCTGCTTCAGATAGGCAGAAGTCCTATGCCGACTTGAAGAGGAAGGAAGTTGAGTTCTCAATGGGCGAGAAAGTGTTCTTAAAAGTGTCTTCGTGGAAGAAAGTAATGAGATTTGGCCGAAAGGGGAAGTTGAGTCCGAGGTACATAGGACCGTATGAGATTGTTAAGAGGGTTGGCCCAGTTGCTTATCAGTTGCGTTTGCCATCCGAGCTAGAGAAGATACATGATGTATTTCATGTTTCGATGCTCCGTAAGTATAGGTCATATCCATCACATGTTATGCCCGTAGAAGAGATTGAATTGATTCCGAATTTGACTTATGAGGAAGAACCAGTTGAGATCCTAGCTTCTGACAGTAAGGTGTTGCGGGGTAGATCGATTGAGTTAGTGAAAGTGCGGTGGCAACGTCGAGGGGTGGATGAGGCCACTTGGGAGAAGAAGGAGGATATGGAAAGGCAATTTCCTTATCTCTTTCAGTCAGGTAATTTCAGGGACGAAATCCCTTAAGTGGGAGAGAGTTGTAACACCCGTGTTTTGGGGTTAGGAGTTAGACGCTTGAGTTGTTTCGAGTCAGTAAAGTCAATTTTATTTAAATTGACCTTAGCTTTGATTTAATTGAGATTTAAAATAAAAGGGGTGGCAATTTTTTAAATAAAGTGAAAAGTGGAAGACCATCATTTTGAATCAAAAAGAACAAAAAAGGCTTCATCTTCCCCCTTTTCCCATTCCAACGTGAAACTCACCCAAAACCCTCCCAAAACCCCTATTCACTATTCCATTTGATTTCTCCACCAAATCAAGGGCTTTTTCAAAGGTAATTTCATTTCTCAACTCTCCTCATCATCCCCATCGTTTACATGGTCTTATATTTCAAAACTATCCATATTTGCATTTCTCAAGTTTAAGGAAAGTTTGAATTTTTAATGGGTTTTTCATTTGTTTTTGATTTGTTGAGTTGGGTTTTGGTTTAATCTCATCTAAATACACTTGATATCTTAAAATTGATGGATTTGGGAAAAATCCCGAAGTGGGTCTTTGGGGCAATTTTTAAAGTGTCAAAAGTTGAGTTTTTGGTGTATTTTAGTGTTGGGTTGAAGGGTTGATGGTATAGGGTTATTATGGAAGTGTTTTGGAAGCTTTCAAATGTCATTTGGGTGTTAGAAATCATAGTCTTCAGCTGGGTATTTGAAGAGCACGAAAATGGAAGTTTTGTGGTTAGTTTGGGTTTGAATTTGTGAAGCTTTGACATGTGTTTGTGACTTGGGTTTGTGACTGGGTGTAGAATTGAATTGGTGAGTAATATTTGTGTTTTGATTTGGTTAGAAACTAGAGGGAACATCGGAGAAGCATCGGGATCGAATCCAGGAATTGAAGAGGCTTAACTTGCTTGCTTGGTTTGCTAAGGAAGGGTGGTGAGTAAAACTTTAAATTTGTTTTAAAGTTGGTTCAAATATTTATAGTGGAAGTATTGGAAAGAGTTTGGTAGACCATTCCAAGGTAGAAGTTAAATTGGTAGTTTGACTTCTTGTTTGTTAATGAGCTTTGAATTCATATGCCTATCTTGATCTTGCAAAGTATGAATTGACTTTGTATGTGTATACATTGTTGTGTGTGATGATGGTTGAATGATATGAATGATGATTGATGTGATGTGGTTTAAAGGAAATTGGCACTAGTTAACTTACCGGGTGTAAATGATCGATCATTAGGATTAGTGTGCACACGTTTGAGTCAAATTCGCGCGTGGCCTTGATGGCGTTGAGTCATCAAGGAGGAGTACGGTGAGGTAATATTCCACCGGAAATTTATTTATATATACGTGATGATGAGTGGAATCCAATCCGTAGGGCATGTGGTGATGAGTGGAATCCCACCCATGCAAGGTCCGGTGATGAGTGTAATCCCACCGAGGTAATGTTATTGTCGAGAGTAAATCCGCACATCCGAGTAAACTAATAGTGGCCAATGTACTTGTTCTTATGATTATGATGTTGAGATATTTTATTATATTGATGAGCTTAATATGATGTAGGATGCCATATTTATGACTCTCGTAATGCTAGCTAGGTTGCTTTGATGATGCCTATGAATGTTGTGTGTGATGTTGAGGATTGCATTCTTGAACCCTGCATTGTTGTCGTTTTGTTTTAGAGCATCCTCACTAAGCTTCTAGCTTACGCTCTCATTTTCAACAATGCAGATCATTAGCGTGGTGTTAGCAAGGAGCAAGGCGAAGGGGCATTCCAAGCTTTGTAGTTGCTCAAGTATGACTTAGTAAATAAAGTAGTAGCTTAGCAATGGGGCTATTATGTGTTTTTGTATGAGCGTTGTATGACTCATATATGTGGAATGATGTTTATGTTATGCTTGGATATGTAAACCATGTTATGTGTTGGTTGAATGCTTGTATTGATATGTTATGCTTTTGGATGTTAGTGTTGCTTTCGGTTGAGCATGTAAACTCTATGTGTGGAGACCTGTGCCTTATGGGCTTTTAAGGTTTAAGTATGCCTTGAATGATATTGGAATGTGATGCTAGAATCCTTGTTGTGTGTATTGATTTGTTGATGTTTGGCTTTACATGTTTATTGTGTGTTAAGCATGTGTTATTAGGGTGTCTTTCATCTAGATTGGTTGTATGTTGAGTCTTGAGTGTTTTAGTGGAGTTTTGGGGCTGCCTTGTGTCTAAAACCAGCAAAAATCTGTCTTCTCGCAGCCCGTGTATCGAAACGGTTGGTCTCGTTTCGATACGGCCTCTTGTTTTAGGCCAGGCGTTTCGATACGCCTAGGGTCTGTTTCGGTACATATTTGGTACTGGAAATCTGAGAAATTGTCGATATTTTGGGGTTTTGAAACGGATCCTGGTGTTTTGAAACGGTCAATATGTCGTTGACCACGAGAAGTTGACCGTTAGGGGTGTTTCGGAACGGTTGACCTCCGTTCCGATACGGCCTTCTCGTGTGGTCTTAGGGTCGTTGACCAAGTCAAGGCGTTTCGATACACCTCTTGGGTGTTTCGAAACGGCCTGCTTATAAACTTAAAAATGGGTTGTTTAGCATGTTGTTTGGGCTTGGTTGATTTTATTTCATGTCATTTTCCGCTGTCGTGATCACATAGGATTTAAATGTGCCTTTAGAGAAGATTTAATTAAAAGAAATTTTTAGGGTTGCTAACCGAGGTGGAACCTTAACGGGTTTCGCATCGGTTTTCCCCGTGTAGCCTACTCGAATCGGTCAACAAACCAGACCGGGGCGAGGGGGTTACAATTCTAAAGTTAAAATATGCTAACCATATATTCTAAGGGTAGACACGAAATTTACACGTCTGTAGAAGGATCAATGTGAGAGGATGGTCGAGAGAGATTACATTCCAGTAGTTGCTTAAGCACATAATCGTTTTTGAAATCTTGTGGTAAAGAAAAGAAGAAATCTACCTTATGTGCTTCTTTGCTAATATACTCGCCTGCAGCAAGTATGTCATCCTTGGAGAGGTTCTCAATCTTCATTATTTCTTCGAAAATCGACATTCTCCGATCATTACCCTCTGCCTCTATTTTGAAGAACACAACAATGCTTTCTGCAGTTTTCTGGTAAGCAGCACCGACCTTACCCATCTCTTCAACAAGATCGGACATTCCATCATCACTTCGACGTCTTTTTTTACTAGATACATCTCTTTTCATTGTAGCGGCAGCAGCAACAGATGCTTGGTAATTTGAACCTCCTATCTCCTCCACTGATTCAGAATCTTTTACCCCTTCGTCTTCAACATCAAGTGCATCTAAAAATGCATTGTCTTCTGCAGCAAGATTTTTTACGGCATCAACTGATGTCTCAACTGCAACCCCTGTAGCTCTTTCTTTTCCAAATATTTGAATCAAGTCATCAAAAAATGGAAATGGCTTGCTTCTCAAACCAACCGCGGTTGGGTGACTCTACAAGAGAACAAACAAATATTAAATAACATGATTATATAATTATATATATATGTAACATAACAAAAGTAAGAGAAATTTAATCAAAATTTACATACTTACCCTAACCCAATCATCAAAAACATCCTTCGGTGCAGTTAAACATTTTTCTTCTTCGTTCCAACCAAATCCACTTCCAATGTTAAGCATTTCAGATAAAGCATTTTATTGTCTTTTTAGCAACTTCACTCTAGATTCAATATGTGGATTGGCCCTAATTTGTGCAGTAGGAAGCTTGGTTGCTAACATTTTCTCAATATAAGAGAGATACCCTGATCTAAAAGTTCCATTGTCTCCTTTCCAATGTGGGTCTAAAGCTAAAGTGTGTAAGAATTCAATAAGTGCAGCATCCTCCTGTTTAGTCCACACGTTTTAGAAGCTGTGGGTTTAGTCCTTCCGACTGTTTGATTTTTTCTCCTTTGAGACTCCATATTTGATGTTGCCATGTTACACTTTGAAAAAATCTAAGAAGGAATAAAACAAAAAAAAGACACAAATTAAAGTCAATATAACAACTGTCAAATGAAAATAAAAAGAAAACTCTAAAGTAGTATAAATATCTACTTAAATTTAAAACAAAACAAGCACAACTTCACTTAATAATACATTACACTTTGTCCATAGTTGAAAAAGATACAAAGTACTGTCAAAAGATAATGTAAAATACAATCTATCCTAAACTATGTGAGGCCAACCAACTAGTAAACATATCAGTTGCTAATTTGTCTCTCCACTCAGTCCAAGTAGCGCTTGGCTCACAATGTCTGATCATTTCGGACTCATTAACCTCTTCAACTTGACTACTATCTAATTCAACAAAGTTAGTTTCCATAGGGTCAACTAACATCTCAGATCTAATGAAGTTATGGAGGAGACAACAAGCGGAAATGATTCTACATTGTGTTTTCACGGGATAAAATGATTTTCCCTTAAAATGGCCCATCTCACTTTCAAGATGCCAAAACATCTGTCAATGCAATTTCGTGCTTGTGAGTGTTTCGTGTTGAAATATTCTTGAGCTGTGGTCGGTTGGTGTCCTTGTCTCCAATCATTCAAGTGATATCTTTGACCTCTATATGGTGCAAGAAATCCTTCTCCATTTGTGTATCCAGCATCACATAAGTAGTAACACCCTATATTTTAAGTTAAGAAGAACATTAGTATAAAAAATTAATACATTTTTTACTTCATTTTATTTATATGTTCATTATTTAAGCATTACCTTGTGGAACATTTAAACCATTTCTTCTACTAATAGCATCCCTCAGTACTCCACCATTAGCTGCAGAACCTTCCCATCCAGGTAAGACATAATTGAATTGCATGTCTGGTGTACAAACACCAAGTACATTTGTTACAATTTCATTTTTCCTTGTTCTGTATCTAGGTCTATCACTTGAAGCGACATTGACCTTAATAAAAGTTCCATCTAAAGCACCCAAACATCCCTACATTTATAAAATAAATTGAAATTACAATATTAGTATCCAATAATAAATCTAACTTTATCCTATATTATATTAGTAATTTAAGAATTATGAGATAGTACCTTAAACCATTTCCATCTATCGTCAGTTGCATTCTCTTGTATCAGTTCTGATTTTTTAAAAAACACTGAATGCAGTCTCAAAATTGAGTTTAACACTGCATGAAAAACTCTACTAATTGTTTCACCTGATCTGGATGTTTGACGTTTTAGAACCCTATTCTTTGTATAGTGGGATATAATGTGAAGGAAGGTAATAACCATCTCTTCTATACACAAGTATCGGCTTTCTTTTAATCCTCCTTGACTTTTTAACAAGTGACACAACTTGAAAATGTTCTCCTATCAATTCGACAATTATCGACGCTTTGTCTATCACTTTCAAATACAATTTTTTGTAAGTTGAGTGTCCGGATATTATGCCTATAAAGTTTTTCATGTGCATAAAGTATTTTTGGTCTACTTTTATATTTTCTAAGAATAAGTGCAATGACCACAAGCATTAGCATTTGAAACATAGTTTCCATCATATGTAGTTGTGCAATAAGCATGGTTACAATGTGCATCTTCTTTCGTACTGCTAAACGAGTCATTATTGCTTTTTTAGAAAAAAAATATAATATTAAGAAATGCATGATGTAAAAAATTTGAAAAAGTAACATAAATATCAAAGTTTAAACTAAGTTTGTTTATACTAAGCGTGAACATTGAGCTTTACCTAAACCATTCAATCTGTTGAAAATGACTTTTTTGCTAAGGAACCTATTCAATTTTCACAGCATGAAATTTGTGAAAGAGATTTGGAGATAATAGGAATCGTGATTTTCCTTTTCATTAACAGCCTATATATACACAAGGTTTTGCCCTAGAAGCTTCAGCAGCTAACAACCTGCATATGTGGCTAACAACTTTTTACTACTTTTACAGTGGTGTAAAACCATACAGCTAACAACTTTTTACTATTTATTTTACAATGGTGTAAAACCCTTCTCTTCAACAAAATTGTCTTCTAAAAACAGCTATGGTAATTGGAAAAATAAATATTCAAACTCTCTACTCATAAAAAATCAATCTTTCCTCTTGGAATATTCACTTTGCACCAAATGGCTAAACTGATTCTTTTGGTTCCAAACTTCTCTCTTTTTGTTTTGTTTTCCTTCTTCTCCTTATTTTTATACTTATCAGTTTTGGCAGCAATAACTAAACTACTATTTGAATTAAAAATAATTTCAAGCAAAAATTATGTACATCAAAAGTAAAATCAATATACCAAGCAGCTAAACCAAAACAAATAACAGAAAAATACATTAAAAAGAAGAAGGAAAAAATATAGAAGCAAATTAGATTTAAGGCAAAACTCACGTAAAAGCAACACAAAAAAATTTGTGAAGTAAACCGGAACAACTATTTATGGCTAAACCAAGCCTAGTCGTCGCAATTTATTATTTAACCAATTTAACACCACACTACAACACCCTTTGAAAGCCTCTTATAGTTCAAGTTAAAATGACCCTTTCATGTTCTCTCAGCACAGTCGAAATGATCTCTAAAGTGCTTAAAGATTAGCTACTTCAATTCCTTTCGGTTCTCGGCACCATTTGCTCCCAAAAATTAGTCCACTAACTAGTTTTTTCTTAACTCTTATCTTTACAGCTCTATGGTAGAAAGTTGTAATAAGATCTCCCTAAGACAACCAATTCATACACGTTGGCTATCTATAACAATCTTCCTATAACTTTAAAAATTGCCAAATTTCCAACCTATACATTTTTAAAGTCTCCAATTACTCTTCTTGTGATATAGGCCTAATACAACTCTCTTGAAAGGCATCGATCTTAAGTTTAAACACTAGCACTTTTCTAACATAATTGTTAAAAACTCTCGGTTTTGTCTTTGCGAAGCTTCATTAATCCTTCTTAATTTTACTGCCAAATCGAAATTGTTTAAAGCTTCCTGTCCAAAAACCTTTTTAATCACCTCTCTACAACCTTCTTGTTGAAACTAAGCATAGATAACAACTTCATGAACCAGAAGAACTAGGGCATAAATTGAAAACAGGTCGAGGAAAACCCAATTACACAGTCTCTTGAGTTCAAAATTCATTTATCAACTAACAAAAACTACCAAGTCTACTTTATCTATTCATTTGTTCATTTCTTTTGGTATTTAACGATTCTGGAAATTGACTATCTAATTTTACAATAACTTTTATAAACTTTTAACCGCATGAATTTGAAAAGAACATATGATTCTACAACTATTTTGCATCTATTTTGACATGTTTCAGATCATGAACATAACATCCTAAATACAACCAAAATAACAAGTACACATTAGTAATGGTCTTCTTTCATGGTTAAATCTACTTTAATATGAGTGATAAAAAGTATGAGACATACCTAACAAGCACTTTGCATTGAACTTGGAGTCTCAACTTCAACAAAACTGAAATTAATCCATGTTGAAGGAAACAAGAATTGCATAGAACAATAAAAAAGTGAGAACTTGAACTAGAAATTTTAAAAACAAAAGAGAAATCCAAAGTGTTATCTCAGTAAACAAACAACGTAATTTCTACAATTGATCATTTTTTTAAATTTTTTGTCGAGCAAAATATAATTGAAATAGTTTGATAACTTACCCAAAAATAGAGTTGCTATTTTCTTCTTCTAGGGATCTCAGATCGTTGTAGAAACAAAGTAGATTTTAGGGTTGGTTTGGTAGAAAGAAATGGAAGGATAACAAGGGAATTTTTTGTTCTAAATTAGGGGAATCATCAAATACCTAACAAAAGTAAGGGATTAGTATTCCCGGAATAAAATGAAAAACACGCTATTGTTGGTCAAAGACTATTATCCTTTTAGGGGAATCTATTCAATCCAAACGTAGGGATTGAATTCTGGAAAAAACTTTTCCTCCTGAGAATACTCTTTTCCATGATCCAAACATCCCCTAAAGGTGCAAAGTTTGGATTTGAGTGCTTTGATGTTGCTTGTAGGTTCAATAGTTGTTATTTGTTCAATTGAGACTTGTTTTTATACCCTTGTATTGAATTCTAGTCGTTTGGGTAGTTGGGATTATCAATAGAGCCGTTGGGATGCAATTTCCCGCAATAAATGCAGCTCTGGTGCCTACTGTATTGGTACGGCTAGGGGGCGTATCGGTACCTGTATCAAAGAGGAAAGAGCCATTGTGACTGAAAACATCGCGTATCGATACGCTTAGAGGGCGTACCGGTACAATTTTTAAGGGGCATATCGATACGGAAGGACGTATCGATACTGAATTTGCTCACTGGAATCCCAATTTTGGTTTTGATAAAGAGCGTATCGATACGGCTACTTAGCGTATCGGTACGATATAATGGTCATTTAAATTTTGGGATACCAACTAACTGACAAGCCAACGGTCGCAAATTAAATGCAAAGATTTTGCAAAGATAAGCAAATCGTATCGATACGGTTGCAAAGCGTATCGTTACGGTATCATTTAAAGTCTTGCCCAGATGAATATCGTATCGATACGGAGTAATGCCGTATCGGTACGCTATGGTCTACTAAATTCCAGTGACTAAAAATCGTATCGATACGCCTAAGGGTATCAATACGCCTGGGCGTTTTGCTGAAGTTTGGCTTGAAAATACATAAAAAGACTTAGTGGATTTTGAACATTTAAGAGAGTTTTGTCTTGAAGTATAGTTTGGTTCAAAAAGACTTGTCAATAGTGAGACTTTGAAGAGTACTTAAAATTTTATTGTTTTGCAAATTAGTCCATAAGTTTGGTGTTATATCAAAATCAATTTTGGTTTCACATAACCGTACTCCTCAGTGCTGGGACTCTGATGTCGAATCCTTTCCTGTAATAAGTGCATCTCACCATTCTGTCCATAATAGCTTGATATGTACTGGCAATGAATGACTGTAACATTCATCTGTAATTTGGATTTGCTTGTTGGATTTGGATTTGGAAAAATAGAACCTGAGCTGGTTAATGTATGTGAAATTAAAGATCTGATTCAAATTGAGAATAAATGTTTGACTATGTGAGGTAATCTATGTAAGACTACATTTAAGGTTATTCGATGATAATGATTATGTTTGAGGAAATTTTGATGGATATTTGGTAAAAGTGTTATGAATTTAAAAGAAAAGTGTTCGTGAACGTGGCGAAAGTGTAAATTCTATGGTGACTCTGTTATGTTCGAAGGAAACAATTGTCTAAAAATTATACTAGAGGTAAGTGATATCCGTTCAAAACTTTGGTTATGTTTGACCGTCTTAAGAAAGACTTTTTCTTTGGAAATGTGGCATGGTGTATTGTTATATACGATCCCTGACTGAAACTAGATGTTACCTCTTAATTTTGGAATGCCCTATTGGAGGCCTTGAGCACTCGTCTTGATTTCAGGTACAATTTTTCTTTCATAAATTGATGGTCAACCTAGTAGATTAATTCAGTTTCTAGAGGGGTTGCTTCTGGGTTGTATGATTAACTTATGTGGTAGTTGGGAAGGTCTCTATTCCATGATAGAGACCGATTATAATAAAAGTTATGAGACAAGTGTTTGCTGGCTCCGAATGAAGTTTTGTATGAATTTATATACCGCATTCTGATAAGTTGGCCTGAGGTGTATGACGAGATGGTTTTGTGCCCAAGTCAGTCTAAGTGATTGAGGACACTACCAGATTGATATGTTACCGTTTGAGAGTCTCGAGAAACAAGCATGCTCTGATGGATAAGCTTTTAGTACAAGAATGGATGAAAAATAGTTTTTACATTTCTCTAACTCTAGTAAATTTCGAGGACGAAGTTTTTTTTGGGGGGAAGAGTTGTCACGCCCTAAGTTTTAGGATGTTAACAAAAAAAGAGAAAAAATTGAAGAAGTGATGCCTAAAGAGGTTTGAACCTGTGACCTTTAGAGTGATATGTGTGAGTCTAAACCGTATGAGCTAAGACCAATTCTAGTCATGAGTTACTATAACTTATTATTAAGCTATACTTGATGGGTCTATATTAAAATGAAATAATCAAAAAGCCCAGTCTTCATCGATCTGCCCAAAAACAACGTTTGCCATTTGAATCGACAGAGTCATAGAGAGAGTCCAGATACTTCCATGTTTCCTCAAACCATCACGTCATTCAATCTAGGTCACTGCCAATCCGTGGTTGCCACCATCACCGTTGAAGTGATCGCCATTGCACCCCGAGCTTAGCCTCGCCGGTCACTTGCATTATTGAGCCGTTGGTTGCTAGGAAAATTTGTTTGAAGGTTCGACGAACCTAGGGTTTGAAGCGTTCTATTTTTTACAAATTACAGCCACCCTCAACGTCCGTTCGAGACGCGACCACCGAATCCGAACTCCTTGCGTCAATGCGACCAAAACCCCTCTGGCCGATCGTCGATCCCCCATCGAGAGAGCCCACAACGGAGCTACGCGTTATTTCAGTCGTCCCTTCGTGTTTTAGGTGTCCAGAGTTCCTTGTATCTGGGTTGTTGAAGGATATCACATTCGAGTTCGAGAATGATCGAATGTAGTATTATGGATCGACCGATGTGGTTTGGATCTGAGGTAATACTTTACTACCTCTTGCATGCTTGCGGAACTTGTTGGTATTGGTTAATGCGTAAGCGAAACTGATTAATGCTGGAATATTTCAAAGTTATGTTGATTATGATAGAAAAATAAGAATAATTGTATAAAACATGAATAACTCGAATAAAGAAATGATGATATGTAATAAATCCAAGTTCAGCGAAAAATCAATAAAACAGTTCACCTTGGAACTTTCAATTCAAATTATTTCTTGATAAAAGATCTAATGCTCATGATGCTCGGCTGAGAAATGACAAAAATGCCTTTAACGTATAAGAATGACTAAAATACCCCTAGTCATGAAAGCGATCTAGAAAATCTACCCAAAATATGGTAAAACAACTAAATCGTCTGGAAACCTCGTTTTGCTTGGAAAAGTTTTGGTAACAAAGCTTAAACCTTCGAAATTGTAAAGTACTCGGAGTTTCTTGAATTCTGAATAAGTCTCCAAAGAGAAGTTTACGGAAAACTATTTGTATGTCTGGATTAGTAAAAGTGGCGTAAAATGATTGAAAACATCGATAAGGAAGAATTGATTGGAATGAACGTAATGACCATAAGACTAAAATATTCCTGGGTACTAAATGTCAAATTATCAGAAATGATGGATATACCCTCGAGATCTGAAATGAATAAATAGTTGGAAGAACCGATAGGCTCAGAATAATTGAAACACCTTCGGACATTGAAGTGACTGAAAATACCTCTAAGACTTGGAATAAGAAATATCAATAAAGCTAAACAAAGGTAATGGCTCTGAAAATGGTAATACACGTCACGTGTTTGTTGGATGTTTATGATATTAACGTGATACTGGGAGAGTGCCATATGAAGGCAAGTTCGTTTGATTTGGAGAATGTATATAGTCAATGGTAAGAGCAGCCTGTTCTTCGTGTGTATTCGATGCTATGGATCGAGTTCAGGTGCAATAAACATGTTCGAATACTTGGAAAATACCATTTGAATACATGTTTGATTTCCCGTTGTACGTTTAGTGGTTGCTTGGTGAAGACGAGCTTTTTGTTATAAGGTGTACCGATCCGGTTAAATAATAAACATTGTAATGATGGTTTGCGATTAGTTCAAAGGGACTCGAAAACCTGATAAGCAACTAGAATTTCTGAACTCCGTACATCACTGTTTATACCTTGTTGGTCTAATTACCAAATCACCCCTGAAGTTCAGAATAACCATATTGCTCTTGTAGGATTTAATGATTGGATCGTTCACGATATACCTGTAATCTCAGTGATCCTGATTTATCAACTTCTAATGTCTGGTTTGAGCCGTTATTACCAAATCTCTCTTTCCATAAGGACCTCGTTCTGAAATCATCCCAAAATTGTCAAATGTCATCTTTCTGATAATCATAAAGTGTCTCTGAGAAATAAATTGGACCATAAGGCGCGTACCTTGTGCCTGTAAATGTTCTCTATTTTAAATTAAGACTATATGCTCTAAATTTAAAAGTACGACCCAATTATTCGAAAAGAAAGCAATTCATGTCTTTTGTCCTCTTATACAAATATATATATATATATGTCTTTTAATAAAAATAAAATTAAAAAATGAAAAAATAAATAAATTTGACATCTGTCTTTTGGTATAAGGATATATTTGAACTTTGTTTTCTGCTATTACCGTTTACTAGATAAAACTAATTTTAACCGAGGTAAATTATCTGGGATGTGATTGAAGATCTACAGGCTCAGCGTTGATAAGCCCTTCTAGACCTAGGATATCCTCTACGCCCAACGAGCCTAGCGGAGTCTTTTTGTAAGCTCCTACGTCCAATGGACCTAGAGTAAGTCTTTCTGGATATTGTTATGGGATATTGTATATCAGTGTATGGTTGGATGGTAGTTAAGTAATTAAAATAAAACTTTATGTTCCCTTCTATAATTCTACCCTACTAAATTAATTCACTAAAGTTTGAAACTCTCAGTATGCTTCCAGTCTGTGTTTAATGAAACATACTAAACTTTTTGGTTCATCTTCCGAAATCTATCTCCTTTCTGATTATACGGTCTATATGCTTCGTGCCTAATACTCAGTGATTGAATAAAGATAAATTTTGTTATATCGAAATATAACGTTTCACTAAAATATCGAATTATAATCAAAATTCGTAGTTGCCCGGAACTTCATGGTAGCTTTACGCTTTGCCTTATACGTGTATGGTGCCTGTAGAATCTTCGGGTAATTTGTATTACTGATCTTCCCGAAGCTCATATTATTTTTACCATCGCAAATTAAAAGAAATCTATCATAGTATAGTAATCGACATTAAAATTCGTGATAACGCATATGTGAGTCCAGAGGTTACGTATTTAACACTTAAGCCTAATATTTTTTGAGCAAACTAAGTATTGATTAATTAGAAATGGAACCGTAAATTTACCCGTCCGACCCGAACCCGTGATGCAACCCATGTACGCTTCCTTAACCCATTCCAAAGCGGCAAATACTGGAAACGGAAGCTGAGATCTCTGGAAATTCGGAAAACAGAAGGCTACATCTCCAACAAACCCTTGAATATTTTCCAGGTATTTACTTCCCTCACTTCGACTATCATTCTCTCCTTTGCCATCTCAAATATTGGAATGTCTAACGTTTAAGATCCATTACAACAAACCCTTCAGACTTACACTAATCCTTTAATCAATTTATCAGCGAATCGTTTTGGATTAATAGAATTTATGGGTTTCTTTCTTTTTATAATTCTTAGAAGTTTTGCAAGTTTTCAAGGTTGTTACTGTTTATATATGTTGACAGTAATGTTGAATCGCGGAACAAAGTTAAAGGCATCGCATGGACCTCAAAAATACCCGATTGTAGGTCCAGTTCTGTTTCTGGTATCAGTCTCATTAGCATTGGTATTGCTTTTCCAGAGAAGTGATGAAAACACGATTCCGGTGAGTGGACTACCGCCGGAGAAGAAATGGAATAGGTTTGACTCTTTGGTGCAATTTAATCCGAAAAGGGAATTCAGGAATGGGACGGATTTGATATGGCAAATACCCGATTCACCTAAGGCTGTTCTGTTTCTAGCTCATGGATGTAGTGGTAGAGCTGTTAATTTTTGGGATAGGTCTCCTAAATGCCCTAAATGTGTTGGTTTGCCGGAGGAAAGATTGATTGTGCTTCATGCTCTTGCTCGGAAATTTGCCGTCTTGACTATATCAAGTGCGGGGAGGTGCTGGACATTTGGGGAGGAAAGGTTGATTGTCAAAGATATTATAACATGGTGGGTTAAGAGACAGAATCTTGGAAAGCTTCCTCTTGTGGCTTTGGGGGCCTCTTCTGGTGGGTATTTTGTATCTGCAATTGCTAATGATTTGAAGTTTAATAGTATTACACTTATGATTGCTGAAGGGTTATTTGACCACATGGACATCAAAGAGGACTATCCACCAACCCTTTTTGTGCACATGCCGAAAGATATACGTAGGCAACAAAAAATAACTGAATTTATTGAAGTTTTGAGAAACAAAGGGGTTGATGTTGCTGAGATTGAATGCATGGAGTTACCTCTGTCAGCGACGTTCTTGTCTGACAGAATCCCAGGCCTTGATCAGACTATCTCTGCTAGATTGTTCAGTTTATTCAGGGAGAAAGGCTTTGTAGACAAGAATGGCTATATGAAACAGGATGGGCGTGCAACACGTTGGAAAGATGATCTCCAGGATATTAAGACTAATTTGCTGGAAAAACATTTGGTTCATCCTGTTGAGGAGGAGCTAAATCTTGCATTTGCATATCATGAAATGACTAGTTTGCAATCTGAAGAGATTTTTAAATGGTTTGAATCTCATATGGCCTGAGCAGTACACAATTGTGCCACATTCTCCTCTCTGTATGGCCAAAAAGTAAAAATTGATCTGTACATACAGCTCGTAGTAACAATCCCTCAACTTGAGCTGGATTGAATTGTTTAATGTTTGAAGTTTCTTTCGAATGACTAAGGACTAGGATGTAAAGCTACTACCTTGAATGAAACCAAACTGCAGCATCCACTATGTTTTAGGTAAATTTAACTATATGTGTGGATAGTATTATATATATATATATATATATTTCCTTAAAGGGTCAGTCATGCTTGCTTTGAATGAATGAATAAATTATCTTTGTGTTAACTGTATACTTTTTGATTTGCCATTTTGTCCTTCGTAGTGCATCTGGAATTGATTTATTCTGGAATGGTCAAAATAAATAAAGAAAAAAGAATCCTAGACAGAAAAGGAGAAGCTACTAATATATCTATACCCAAGTTGCAGGAAGGAATCCACTTATCATGTTTCAAATGAATGAAAATAGTCTGGAATCTGGATTGAAGGACTTTGGGTTGGAACTTAATCTTGCTACCAGTTAGAAGAAGAAAACACAGTAGCCAACTCTCAAGCACCCTGCAAGCATTAATTTTGTGTTTAGAGGAGAAGAAAACTTAAAAGTCTTTAGACGTATATTCAGATAGTAAGTGCAGAAAAAGGTGAGATGATGGTTGTCAAAATAGAGTGATTTACGGTAGAAAACTCTCTTGATTTCTATACAACAGCTTACATCTTTATATACAACTTATATCTTTAACTTAGGTAACTATTAAGTTAGGAAAGAGACTATTCTAGGTAAACTAAAATCCCTTAAAGTTAGGGATTGTAATCACTAACAAAGATCTACATGATCCTGTCTAATTATACAAATAATCTCTAATTTATGCGTATATTTTCTGGCACTCCCCCTCAAGCTGGAGAATGGATGTCCTCCATCTTGAGCTTGCTTGTTAGCTTCTGAAAATACTTCCCAGGTAGCCCCTTGGTAAGCATGTTTGTAACTTGATCAACAGTAGATACATAGAGAGTACAAATTAGGCCACTGTCAAGTTTTTCTTTTATGAAATGTCAATCCACTTCAACATGTTTTGTCCTGTCATGTTGAACTGGATTGTGAGCAATATCAATTGTTGATTTATTGTCACAGTATAGTTTCATTGGACCTTCCTACTTGACTTTTAAATCCTCCAAGATAATCTTCAGCCACAATAATTCACAAATCCCAAGTGACATGGCTCTAAACTCAGCTTCTGCACTAGACCTGGCTAAAACATTCTGTTTTTTTGCTTCTCCAGGTCACTAAATTTCCTCCTAGAAAAGTGCAGTAGCCTGATGATCTTCTATCAACTAAGGACCCTGCATAATCTGCATCAGTATAGGCTTCTAATGTCAGATTTTCTCCCTTTCTAAATAAAACTCCTCTTCCTGGTGTGCCCTTCAAGTACTGTAAAATTTGAGTCACTGCCCTTAGATGTGATTCTTTAGGATTGTGCATGAATTGGCTCACAACACCAACTGCATAAGCAATGTCTGGTCTGGTGTGTGATAAGTAAATCAGTCTTTCCACAAGTCTCTGATAGGAGCCTCTATCCACAGCTGCATCCTCTGTTGCATCTCCAAGTTTGTGATTAACCTCTATTGGTATCTCGGCTGGTCTACACCCTAATTTGCCAGTTTCTGTCAGCAAATCTTGAGTATATTTCTGTTGTGATATAAAGATTCCTTGTTGTGAATATGCAACTTCAATTCCAAGGAAGTATTTCAGTCTTCCAAGATCTCTGACTTCAAACTCCTTGATCAAACACTTCTTCAAGCTGTCGATTTCTTTTGAATCATTCTCTGTGACTATGATGTCATCTATATAGACTATTAGGACAGCAACTCCCCTTGAAGAATGTTTTACAAACAAAGTATGATCACCCTGACTTTGTTTGTAACCCAGCTTCAACATCACTTTGGTGAATCTTCCAAACCAGGCTCATGGGGATTGTTTTAGCCCGTACAGGGCCTTTTTCAATTTGCAAACTGTTTGTCCACAATTTGCACTAAATCCAGGTGGGAAGTCCATGTAAACTTCATCTTCAAGATCACCATGTAAAAATGCATTCTTGATGTCAAACTGTTGTAATCTTCATCCTTGATTGGCAGCCAATGACAACAAGATCCTTACAGTATTCATCTTTGCAACAGGGGCAAAAGTTTCAAAGTAGTCTATCCCATAGGTTTGGGAATACCCTTTAGCCACCAACCTTGCTTTATACCTTTCCAAGGAGCCATCTGACTTGTACTTCACTGTGAATATCCATCTACATCCCATTGTTTTCTTACCTTCCGGTAACTTCACCAAGTCCCACGTTTTGTTCTTTTCTAGTGCTTCCATTTCAACTTCCATAACATTCTTCCAATTCTCATTTTCTAAAGCCTCGGACACAGTTTTAGGAATGACAATGGAATTTAGGCTAGTAAAGAAGGCTTTATGGTTGGGAGACAAATTTCTGTAGGAATTGAACAAATAAAGAGGATTTTTTGTGGTACAAGTTCTCTTTCCTTTTCTAATTGCAATAGGAAATTTAAAATCCCTGTGATCAGAATCAGAATTAGGATTCTCAATATTATTTGAATCAAAGATAGGTTTAGTAATTACCTCAGTTTGTGAAGGAGACAAGGGTGATGATTGAGCATGCATTGGTCCCTTTTTTCTTGAGTAGACTTGTAGAGGACGAGCAATATCTTGAATTCCTACCTTAGCTGTGGTGGGTTCAGATTGTTGTTGTTCAGAAAAAAGCTAAGAATCAGATTCAACAGATTGGGTAAGACCATGCTGATTTTGGACAGGCTAGGCAGATTGGATAGATTGGATTAGATCATGCTGGGCAGATTGGATAAGATCAGGTTGATTCTGCTGATTTTGGACGGGCAGGGCAGATTGGATAATATTAGGCTGATTCTGCTGATTTTAGACAGGCTGGGCAGATTCATGCTGATTTTGTGGAGGCAAGATGAGAGGCTGAAGAAGGAAATAATCTTTGTCCTTATCTTCCCTGAACAAAATCTTCCCCTGAAGATAAGGGTGAGTAAAATAGTTTTCATTTTCAACAAAGGTGACATCAACAGAAGTGAAATGTTTCTGTGTAGGTGGATGATAGCACTTATACCCTTTCTGAGTAGATGAGTAACCTACAAAAATACATTTCAATGCCCTTGGATCCAACTTACGCCTATTCTGAGAATGAATATGAACAAAGGAAACACACCAAATATTTTAGGCTCAAAATGAAGAGAAGGACTAAAGTTAGGGTAGAAACTGTTTAGGATTTGAATAGGACTTTGAGATTCAAGAACCTGAGTTGGTAATCTGTTGATAATATAGGTGGCAGTTAACACAGTTTCCCCCAATAGTGTTTAGGAACATTTTTTTGAAACAACAAGGCTCTTGTTATTTAAAGAAGATGGTCATTCTTTCTTTCGGCTACACCGTTCTGTTGAGGGATGTTTACACAAGATGATTTATGTATGATGCATTTTTCTTGGAAATAGGAAGATATGACTTGATTAAAGTAGTCCTTAGCATTGTTTGACCTAACCCTTTTTATATCAGCCCCAAATTGATTTTTAACCATGGTGTAGAAGGTCTTAAAAGTAGAACTGACATCAGATTTTTGTTTTAGAAGAAATATCCAGGACACACGAGTGCAATCATCTATAAATGAAACGAACCACCTAGCCCCGGTTATATTTGGAATAGTGGATGGTCCCCAAACATCACTGTGAATGAGAGAAAAGGGTGTAGATGCCTTTTTATTACTTATGGGAAAAGAAGCACGTTTGTGTTTGGCAAGCTCACATATGTCACAATGAATTCTTCATTATTTAAGGATTTGAACAAGGAAGGAAACATGAACTTTAAAACTTTAAATGAAGGATGACCAAGACGAAGGTGATGAAGTCATATTTGGTCTTTGGTGGTTTTAGAATCTGACACAAGCGAAAAAGATGAAACACTGACTTGTCCACTAGAATTTTCAAGATAATACAGTTCATTTTCTTCTTTAGCATGTCCAATCATCCTCCTCGTTCCCTGTTCCTGAAAAACACATTGGGTAGGATAAAAGATAACACAACAGTTAGTGTCTTTGATGATTTTTTGGATAGACAGGAGATTAGTGAACAATTTAGGCACATGAAGAACATTTTTAAGTGTCAAGGTGTTACTTATAACAATATCTCCTTGACCAGCCACGGTTATCCTACTTTCATCTGCAATTGTTATCTTTTAATTACTAGGACATGGTATATAATTGATAAAATTTAGAGAGGAATTGGTCATATGGTCTGTTGCTCCTGAGTCAATCACCCAGGAGTTTTGGGTAGGGAAATCTGAGACTTTAGATGTTTGAGAAGAGGATATACCTGAAAAAGCGAGACTACAAGTACCTAAAGAGGAAGGTTTTTTTAGGGATCCAAGTAAACTTTTCAATTTCTCTATTTCTTCACTGTTGAACCCAAAAGACTGTTCTTGGGCCTCCTCATTCATCTGCTTGGTGATATATGCCTTTCCCTGTCCTCTTGATGGTCCCTCTTTCTCAAATTTTTTTTTTCTTGTTGTCTATGTCTTCCCATGAAGCTTCCAGGACTTCTCTTTTGTATGCTGAGACTTCTTGCAATATGTACACTATAAAGAGTCTTTGTGGACCATTTTTGATCCTTCTGACTTCTCTTTAAAAACCCGCTGTTCCAGGTTTGATTTTCTTTTTGCTGCACTTTTGGTGGCTAGATCAGAACCTTCCACTTGATTGCTCTCAATCATAACCCCTCTTTTCCTTCCTCAGCCTGAATGATTGCCATGGCTTCATTTAGAGAGGGTATATCCTCTTTACCAAAAATCTGGACTGTTACTACATCAAACTCAATATTTAGTCCAGCAAGAAAATTATAATTTTTTTCTTTTTCAACAAACCTTTTTAGGACAGCTGCATCTTCACTACACTTCATTTGAATACATTGGTAGTGATCCATCTCTTGCCATAAATTTTGCAGCAAGTTGGAGTATTCTGTGATGGATCTGCCTCCTTGATTGGTGGATGAGATTTTGGTCTTAATCTCATAAATCTAGGCAGCATCTTTAACATTTGAATAGAATTATTTTACAGCCTCCCATATCTCTTGGGTTGTATTGAGAAACATACAAGTATCACTAATTTCTGGTAGCATGGAATTTCATAGCCAGGACATGACTAGTTAATCATGTTCATCCCAAGCCTCAAAACGAGGGTCTCCCTCCTTAGGTCCAGTTCCAAGGAGGTGACTTAGCTTTCCTCTACCTTTCAAAAAAGTACGAACAAGCTGAGACCATTTAAGATAGTTTTTCCAGTCAATCTATAGGCAGCCTGTATGCTTTGCAAGTCACCTATCTGATTCGAATGGCTCCCTTCACTCACTGAGATTCCTTGCACAGTCTTGGTACTGCTCTCATCGTCTACCTTAACCATATTTTTCTGCTGGATTTAACAGTGAACCTTCACTGAACACTCAAGGAGGAATTTTAAGGGAAAAGAAGGGTGTTAATCGAGATTGACAGAGCTCAAAAAAGGAGCTAACAAGGCTCTGATACCATGTCAAAATAGAATGATTTACTGTAGAAAACTCTCTTGATTTCTATACAACTTACATCTTTATATACATCTTATATCCTAACTTAGGTAACTATTAAGTTAGGAAAGAGACTATTCTAGATAAACTAAAATCCCTTAAAGTTAGGGATTGTAATCACTAACAAAGATTTATAGGATCTTGTCTAATTATACAAATAATCTCTAATTTATGCGCATATTTTCTGACACGATGGTGTCCACTTTTAATCTGGTAGGGCTTTAACTTATGTTTTTGACTACCTTTCTCTTCCAATGGTCTCTCCTTTTTGTTTCTTCCTTCAGACGTCTTAAGTTAATTGGCATTAAAATGTACCTAGAATCATGTTGAACTGGGACATCATGATCAATTGCGGTTGTCTTCATTTATTCAAGCATTTCATTTACACAGCTCCGTCCAGTTTGGCGTCTGCATCAAAACTATGTAAAGAGGTTCAAATCGGCAACTCCATGCTATATGCTTGTGGTGCTCTTTAATTTTATGAGATGCTGGACATCATTCATATTTTAGAATATAAAATATTTAAAATCAAATTATATAAGCTCGTGTGTCTATGCATCAACAAGCATTTTCTTGTTTCTTAATATAACATGGTTTCTAGTCTCTGTTACTCAAACATGTGTATATTTATTTTTTCAGATTTCCATGCATTTGAAGAGTTATTGGAACACCACATCCCGATACCCTATTGTAGACATACATTGGATATGGTTGTTGACACAGGTACTTCAAGAAAAATAAAGACTCAAAGTAACGTAGTTTCAAGTTACTGAAAAGCCATTTCAACATGGCCTTGAGTGGGGTCATTTTTGTTGCCTTGCTATTTAAAGCACTTTGGGTTGGTATGCCTTTATTTTGGCATTAATTTCAACTCTTCTATGGTCTTGCAAGCTGGTATCTCTTGATCTATTTGTAACTAAAGTAAATAATTCTTTGAAAAATGTTCAAAGGAGCATGGATATGTTCAAATTGCAATCCTCTTAGTGATGGATAAATTGAGTTTTTCTGTATAATAGCTTAGTTTTAAAAAGCACGCCTGGGCACATGGAGGCGCTGAGAAAAACGCCTCTGCATGTAAAGGCGTAGCGAGGTACCGGAGGCGCAAAGAAGCGCCGGTAGGCGCGTGTTTTTCGAAGGCGCTGGGCGCGGCGCTTTTTAGATCTTTGGGGAAGAAGAAGAAAAAACTCGAATATTCTTTTGTTTTTTTTACTTATTCCTATGTTCTTTAGTTTCTGTCCTCTTCTTCGTATCGAAGAAGAAGTGAATTTTTTAATTTGTTTTGATTCCCTAGCTATTTAATTGTGGTACAACTGGCCATTAAGGTGTACTTTTTCATTTCTCTGTTTTTCTATAAATGACAACCTAAAAAAAATAAAGCCTTTTATAAAATATTTGATTTAAAAGAAAATAAATTTAATTTAAAAAAGTATTCAAATATTTTAAAATTTTGATTTAATATTTGAGTATTTTTTAAAATCAATTTTTTTTTCATTTAAATCGAATATTTGATATGTGTGTTTTTATATATCTCATGTGACCCATCTTCGAGTCTCCTCTCAAATATTTTTCTTCTTTTTTCCCTAGCACTGACTTCATTATATATAATGGTGCGATTTACATTACAAAAAGGAGTAGTTGTCATAGTAGTTAAGGTTTAGCTCTTTCAACCAAGAGGTCTTGTGTTCAATCACACCATGCATATATTTATTTCTCTTCAATTTTCCTTTAGCCAGGTGGTGACACATGTCATTACCAAATTGGATGAATTTATTTTATTTATTTAAATTAAAATTAGGATTAAATTGATATAATATGTAACTAACAAGGACTAAATATGTAATTATACATATTTGACTTTAACAGCCACGTCACCTTTCCGATAGCTTTTAACGGCCGGTGATCAAAATAGGTCTAATTTAATAGTTAAGTGGTCGAATTTTGAATTTTTTTAGTTGGGCGATCAAAACAGGTCGCGACCAATAATTAGGTGGTCACTGGGGTAGTTTACCTTTTTTTAAATAAGATTTTTTACTACTTTAACTTTTTTGTTAGGATTTATTATTATTATTATTATTATTATTATTATTATTATTATTATTATTATTATTATTATTATTGTGATTTAAAGACTGAATCTAGATTGAGAAGGATATTTTAATACTAATCTTGATGTCAATTAATATAATAAAATAAATTTATTTCTAACTATCAATTTAAATAAAATATTAAAATTACATATTTAAGTAATATAAATTTATTAATATATTAAAATATTCACATTAATAGTTTTGAAATCTACATTTAATTAAAGTATTTTGATTTAAGCATCTAAAATCATTACAAATATATACTTGGCAATTTTCATCATCACTTAGTAAAGAATATACTTTTTACATTTACATTTTCATTTTATTTTATTTATTTATATTTAAATTAATATAAACAATATTTATACTATTTAATATAAGGGGCGCCTCGCCTATGAAAGGTGCACGCCTTCGCTTGGCGCCTAGCACTTCGACTCCAGAGACCTTTTACGCCTCGGAGCGCCTCTTAAAACTAAGCTTCAAAGTAGGACAGCCAGTAAATGCTACAGATTTCAAGCTTTATCTTTTGGAATTTGTTTGTGTCACCAACTGGTTCCAACTTAGCTTGTATGATATTGTTGATTGCTGTTAGCATATGCAAATACCAAGCCTTTTTTCAGTGTCTCATTCCATTTTCTTGAAGACTAGGGTAAACTGAAATATTTACATTGGCACCTGAGATGTCCTGAAAAGTCAGATATGGACGCAAAAAAATTCTCAATAGTGGTGAACCAGAAAATGACTGTATTTTACATGTATTCCTTGAATGGATGAGTATGAAATTGCAGGTTGAATGCTACAATGATATTTGAGTGCAAGCAACCAAGCACTAACAGGTATTGAGACATTGGGTAGGAATTTATGAAGATAATTTTTGCTTCTTCCTCGTATCTAAGTTTTGAGCCTTTATGAAGGTTAGTTTAGAGATAAATACTAAGGAGCTGTAATAGGTTAGACTACATAATAGAAAGTAACTAATTATAATCAGCTGGTTATCCCAAATAATTGGTCACTTTCCTTGTTAGAAACTGTGTTAAATTATTTCTTACTGGTGATTAGTTTTCCATTTTTCTTCCGGTGATTATAGCAAGCAAAAGGTATGCATGTATGTATTCCTTTGGGTCTGCTTCTTAATAGATTTTAGGCTTCCTGCATAGTCGTTTTCTAGGTGACCATTCTAACCTTTACTTTCATTTGAGACAGAGATCCCATGCTTGTGGAGAACCAGGATTGTCACCGGAACTTTGTCAAAATAAAGATTTATGTCTGTCTTTATGTTGATGACAATTTTAGCATCTATTTACCTTTTATGATAAGGAGACCCGCATTTTGTATTATGATAATGTCACCCTACATTAAGACCTTAGTACTAATTTAGTTGTGCAAGCAACTCGTATTAATTATTCTTAAAGGATTCTTGTTTCTTCTGTTCAATTCTCCCTTAAATATGGTTCATGGATTTCCAACAGCTATGCTATATAATAAATAAAATACACTGGGCTATCACTGCTCTGTATTATGGCCATTTAATGAGCATTTACTTCTCATTTATTATGACCACGCTCCCTTTGTTGGACTCACCATGCAGGAATGCTCCATAATCATCGAAGAAGCTCGTTTATCGGCTCTTTTACATTAATAATGTAATTGTTTGGTTTAGGACATCAATCTAGACATGCTACACGCATGTTTTTATTTTTATTTTTTGATTTTATGAATAGAGATGTTTCAGATAGCTTGAAATTATGGTTTCTTTTGCTGTTGGCCTAGCTAGTGGCCAACTCTTGATGCAGTTTCTGTCAGTGTAGAATATGTGGAACTGAAACCACTATTGGGGTTGGAAGGAGATCGAAACAAAATAAATCTTATTTAACAATAAGAAAACATGAACTTAATACTTAGTTCTAGACCCTGTATTTATCCAAATGAAAGCTGTAGCATTATAGATGTTCGAATACTAGGAACACAAAATCTAAGTAGCACACACTAGTGGATAAAATGCTTCAAGAAACTGACAGACTGAAAGGTGTTTGCTTAGGTCCTGGGCTTGAGGTGGCCTTCATTGGCGAGCTTGAAGAGCCGAGCCTGAGCTGCTGCAGCATTGTTTGAACCAAGTGCTGAGACAAAACTCTGCCTGACTTGATTAGTCGAGAATGGGAACCTGTGATTCACCATGGAGTTGAGATACGAGGCGGTTCCTTCCCGGTAAAGTGCCCCAAATCCATCGGTACGTGTGTTTGAAAGTGCTTGGGGCAAGCTCATGGTTGCTCCAAACCCAGGTACGCTGGTCCCACCGAATGCATTGCCTAAAGTTCCCCACCATCCAAGTAGACCCCATATCAGTGTGGGGTGACTCCTCCAGAAACTGAAAGTTACAATTATGTCTTGTTAGTATCGTAACTCGATGGTAAAAGCAACGATTGGAGGTTACAAAGACTTACTCGCATGTACCACCGATTGGTGGAGTTGGAGCAGGAAAGAATGGAGGCGTGGGAATGCTTGGAGTTCCTGGATCGATAATGGGATTTGGTGGGCTTACAGTTACCGGTGTTGGTGGACTGCCACCTCCATAAGTTGGTGGGCTTCCACCTCCGTAAGTTGGCGGACTGCCACCTCCATAAGTTGGTGGGCTTCCACCTCCGTAAGTTGGCGGACTGCCACCTCCATAAGTTGGCGGGCTTCCACCTCCGTAAGTTGGCGGACTGCCACCTCCATATGATGGGGGACTACCGTGTGAAGGAGTTCGTGGTGGTGTCGATGGAGTTGATGGGTCATGTGGCGGGGTTCCACAATTTCCACCTGAAGGCGTCGATGGTGTATGGTGGTAACCACCTCCCTGCGACGGGGTTCCATGAGAGGGAGGCATGCCACCTGAACCATGAGATGGTGGTGTTCCATGAGAGGGAGGCGTGACACCTGAACCATGGGATGGTGGTGTTCCATGTGAACCTGCAGTTACACCAATTAGAATAAGCATGCACAACAAAATGGAAACATCAGACTTGTATGAAGCATTGTACCTGAGGGGGGAGTTCCTGCATGAGGGTCTGGAGATGGATAGTAGTTTTTCTGCTCCCCAAGGCCAGTGGAGGTGACAGCAGTGACCAAGTTTTGGCAGAGCAAGGCAGCAACCAAAACCCACATCAAGCAGACCTGCTTGATTCTTTCCCTCGCCATATCGGTGTGGTGTAAGATTACTACTTCAACAGCAAAGAATGAAAGAGTGGAAGGTGTGTGGGTTCAGAAGGAGGAGGGGGATGATCAATATAAGGCCTCAGGTGAAGTAAATGGAAACAGGTGAACCTGCATGAGGTTAGTTGATGACAGCAGGTACATTTATATGTTGTATTAATTATCATCTACTTTTGAATTGTTGAAACAATGCTGAGCTTCTAACCCATGGAACATGTAGAATCAAGCAAGCACTTTAATCATATACATGTTTATGATAACATAATTAAGACTCCAATACTGGGCGCTTATTAAGCAATAATCAACTTCTAGGGAGAAAAGCCAAGTGGGCAGGAAATCCAATGAAGACCACCTTTACTTAGTTACAAAAATGTATGTTAATATGATATCAGTGGGTTGGTATTGGTATTGGCATGATATTAATATTTGCTTAAATATAGGAGATCTTTGTCTCTCTCCACTGGGCAATGCTACATTTACCCATTGAGTAGGTTCTCCGCCTAATGTGGCACAAGATTTATTAACTATTAAATGTAAAATAATATATATTTTAATAAGTAATAAATGCAGTGCAATTAATACCACTTTTGATGGTTTATATTTTGATATACAATTCGTGTAATATTTTATATTATTTTTTAATCTAAAATTTAGAACTTTAAACTTAAATTCTAAACTTTAAACCCTAAATGTAACTTTAAATCTTAAATTCTAAACCCTTCAACTTAAACTCTTAATCTCTAAACCTTAAACTAGATCTTAACCCCTAAATTTAACAAGCATGTATAAATTTTATTTTACACGGACTGTGTATCAAAATTTTTCTCTAATTACATTACATGAATACTATTAAAAATTAAAAATTAAAACAACAGAAAGGGATTTAAATGAAATATTAAATATGGCAAAATTTATACTTGGGTTGTAGAAAAAAAATTCATTTCAAACAATGCAGGGTTGCTCTAGCCCCAGTTATTTTTCTAAATTTTTCTCTAGCTTTTTCTTCGAGAGTGTCGTCGGATGTTTTACTTTTCTTTATTTTCTTGTTTATTTTTGTGTGTTTAGTTTCAAATAAAAATTTTCTTTGCTTTTCATTTATTTTTATTGCACATCTTGTTAAGTTTGTTTCTCTACCTTTGTTGTACGGTTTTCGTCAATCTTGTGACATGATTTTTGTTTATTTTTGTGATAGTCTGATGTTTGGACAACAATCGTCACAGTACATATGATCAGGAAAAGTCAATATTCTAATATGGTTAGATTTTCTTTGTGGTAGTTTGCTGATACAATCATAACCGTTAATGAAACAGTCTACGAGACTGAGTTTTTCTAATTTCACTCTACAGATTAATATTTTCTATGTTCACTCATGCATTGATATAGCGTCTAATTAGAAGAAACAAGAAATTTTTCATGATAATTACTAGGTTTTCTATGAAAGATTAATACCGTATTCAAGGAAAGGTTTAATTTTTTTCTTCACGCACTTTGAATTAATTGTTTAATTTTCTTACTTTAAGAGTTTTTTTTGGGTGAACTTGTTTTTTAAAAAATTTAATGATTTGGATCGGTTGTATTTGTTTTACATTTTAACGAAATCCAGTATAGGATTGGTGGTAGAGCTTCAAACTGCAGTTAGTATGATGTGGTTCATCTTAGCTACCATTTCCCTGATGAAGGTTGTTAAATTTACAGTGGAGACACTAACAAGTGATAATTTCCTGATTAGATTCCAAAGGCTGGTTGTCGAAGCATGACAGTAGAAAAGGATGAGAAGATGGTGGAATGGACCCACAGTTTGAGCTGGATCGTAAATGGCCATGGCAGAGAGGTAGGTGTAGGTTATTTACGAGACACAGCAATGGTGGTGCCATTTGGAAGCCTATACCTGAGGCTACCCCTGTGTCTCTCTCAGACCACTCTTTGACCATATTTTAAGCTTATGAATATGTCAGAGAGAACAACAGGCAGAAAAATATATAATTGAATTAATGGATATTTCGAAATCCCATATTTTAATGGTATATTTAGTAGGATATTTAGCGTGAAATTATCTGTTAGTACTTTAGATTTACTATAACACTTATTCTCAGTATAGATAAAGATGAACTAGAGAATTTTTTTTTTGAAAAGAAACTAGAGAACCTATTAATTAGTCCTAATGAAAAAAAGAGTGTTGATATTTTTAAAAAATCTGTGTTCGAGCAATTTATCTATACGGCGTGTATGTGTTTTCAAACGATTAAAATTAAAGAACAAAAGCTACCATGTAGTCAAACGAAATGTAGAATATACTGTAAATATGTTAGTTCGGATAACTTAGTTCTTATGGTAAGATATCTTAGCATTTGTATTTAGAGTAGTATCTTATGTATTTACTGAGTAATATTTAGTTTCATAGATTACTTAGTTACTAAAGATACTTAACTAAGTCTCTGTATATATTCTCTTATTCCTATGAATAAAATTAAGAGAGTGTTTTTCCTATTATTCTACATGGTATCAAATTAGGTCGATCATTTCCAATGTTTCTTTCGACCCAAAAATCTCGTTCTCCATAGAATCTTACTCTGAAGTCAGTTCTCTCACAAACCTCGTTCCTCTGATATTCAAATGTCAGAAAACTCTTACTCTTCGATCACATCCTATAGACTAAATGGCATTAATTACCTGCCTTGGTCCCAATCAGTTCGTCTCTATATTATGGGTCGAGGAAAAACTTCCTATCTCTCAGATTCCACCACAGTTCTTGTTGAATCTGATCCAACTTATCTCAAGTGGTTGAGTGAAAACACCACCCTCATATCCTGGTTAATCAACTCCATGGTCCCTGACATCGGTGATAATTTTATGCTATATAAAATTGCTGCCGAAATCTGGACTACAACCAGGACCTTCGACAAGGAGAGATGAATGTGGCTCAATACTTTGGTGTTCTTACTAACTGTTGGCAGCAGCTGAATCATTATGAGGCTAATGAATAGAAATACAATGATGATATTGCCTTCTACAATCGACTTAAGAATAAAAAAAGGCTATTTTAGTTCCTCTCTGGTCTGAATGGGGAGTTTGATAATGCTAGGGGTCAGATCTTAGCAACTAAACCTCTTCCTCTAGTTAGGAAAGCATTTTCAAACATAAGAATGGAATAGAGTATGAGACTGTTAATGGTGCCTTATGTTGTTCAAGCAGATGCTTCTGCCCTTTTTACCCATGCCACCTCTTATCATGGGCAAAAGAAGGGCAGACCTTGGTGCACCCATTGTAAGAAGGCTGGTCATTTGTCGGAAAAGTGCTGGAAATTGCATGAAAAACCAGCAGATTAAAAACCTTCTTCCTCTCGTTTTCAGAAGGCTGCAAATCTTGCTTCTGTTGAGAATTCATCCACTGGCTTTAGCCCGCAACAAATGGAGGAGCTTCAACAAATCTTTGGTCGATTCTTCTCCTCTTCTGCTTCAACAGCCTTGACAGCTACTAAAGGCAATTCATTTTCCTTCATTCATGCACCATCTTCCCATTGGATTGTCGATTCTGTGCATCTAATCATATGTCAAACAATCTTAAGTTGTTTCAGTCTTTCTCTACGCTCAGTTCACCTTGTTACATTAAGATTGCAGATGGTTCACTTTCTAAAGTTACTAGAAAGGGTTCAGTTCAGATTACTCTCAAGCTAATTCTTTCGACTGTTCTCTATGTTCCTAATTTGAGTTGCAGTCTGTTATCTGTTAGTGCTTTTGTGAGAGATGTTAATTGTGATGTACATTTTAAGGTTGATGGTTGTGTTTTTCAGGAACAGGACTCGAGAGTGGTGACTGGTAATGTTAGGTTGCATAATGGTCTCTATACCCTTGATACTCAACCCTCTTCATCATTCGAATGCTCTAGTGCCCCTCGCAAATCTACCCTATCTTCTAGCTTTAATTTAGATCCTGTAATGCTCTGGCCTTTTAGATTAGGTCATGCCAATTTTAATTATATTAAAAGGATGTTTCCTGATCTTTTTCTCAATTAGAATCCATCTTCTTTTACCTGTGCTATATGTCAATTGGCCAAACACACTCGAACAACTTATCTGCCTGTATATTTAAAATCAACTTTACCTTTTTCCACCATTCACAGTGACATCCGGGCCCTTCTAAAGTCCCTAGTACTTCTAGATCTCATTGGTTTGTTTCATTCATTGATGATTTCTCTCGCACTACTTGGACCTTTTTAATGAAAGAGAAATCAGACATTCTTCCTATCTTCCAGAATTTTTACACAATGATCCAAACTCAGTTTACTACACCTATTAAGATTGTTAGGAGTGATAATGGGAGTGAGTACCTTAGCAAGTCCCTAGGGAATTTTTTCAGGGAAAAGGGGATATTTCACCTTAAATCTTGTGTTAATACACACCCAGCAAAATGGTGTATATGAAAGAAAGAACATACACCTCCTAGAGGTCACCTGTTCCCTTTTGTTTTCCGCTAATGCTCCTAAAAAGTTTTGGGGGATGCTCTTCTTACAGCCACATACTGTTGAGTTTTAAGGTGCTCGATTCCTTCAACCGATCTTGCTCACCAAGTGGTGGAGAGGTGAAATTTTGGGTGGATGTGGTGTGGAAGCTAAAAGATAAATGACACAATGATTTTAGAGTGGTTCAACCTTCTAACCAATGTCTACATCCACTATCTTAGCTTCCCACTAAGGATTTCCAATCAATCCACTATTGATTCGTCCCCTTTTCTAGGCTTAGGAGGAAACTCTTATACACCGATCAAGCTTTCTACCCAAAGCCTTGATCAAGCCCTCTTTACAAAGAGAAAAGATAAGCAAACTTAAATCCCTTTAATAGGTGATTGTTTGCACAAATAAGCTCTCACCCAAAACCTAAAACACTTGAGCAAATTTGACAATTTTGGCTCACTAGTGTTTGTCTATACAAAGAAATGACAATTTAAGTACAAAGACAATTCTTGATCATTTGTTGATTGACAATTGAAGCATTAACCATTACTTGATGCTTGGAGGTCCCTTTTATACTCCTTAATGAGTTTGTAGCCGTTACTAGCCGCGGGGATGAATTGGAGCCGTTGAGGACTTTATTTCCCTTCATTAATACTGTTCTGCAGCCTTCTGTATCGATACGCTTGGACCCGTATCGGTACGACCTTCATCAGAAACTAGCCGTTGGGCTCTTGCCAGCTTAGGCGTATCGATACGCTTGATGATGTATCGGTACGGTATGACGTTTAAAAGACCGCTGGGAAATATGATCGTTGGGATTGTTAAATGGGGATCGGTACGCTTACCAGGTGTATCAAAACGACCCCTATCCGTATCAAAACAGCCAAGCCTGTTTCGATACGGGTTTTGGCAATAACCAAACTGGGCAGAAACGGTAACGATACGGGTTGGACCGTATCGGTACGGACACTTTGAAAACACAAGTTTGGTTGTTTAAAAGCATGAAAAATCTTGCCAAAAACCATTTAAAATATCTCAAACATAAATTCGAGTTGTTTTGAATTAAACCCAAGTTTTAAATTCTTTTCAAATTAGTCCAAAACATTTTTCAATTATTATATCAAAACATTAGTTTTACAATCTCCCCCTTTTTGATATAATAAAACTAACTTGAAAAATTGTTTGGGATTCCCCCCTTTAAGTTTAAAAATGTGAATAAGAGATTAAAGATATGAAATCAAATAAAGCTTCCCCTTATTCATTTGAAAATTCAATTTTTCAAACAACATTTCTCTCCCTTTTTGTTATATCAAAAAGAATTTAAACACTTTCAAGTTCAAAATAACAATAGAGGTAAAAAAAATGACAAATAAGAATTTTTGGTTTTGAAATGCCCCCCTTACTCAAAGCATCATAAGAATGTTAGTCCAACATATATGATCATCTAGTTGAATTAAAATAAACAAATAAACAAATAAAAGCAAAAAAAACTAGATATTACCACACTTGAACCCAATGGAGGATGTAAAGCCTTCCTTCTTCAAGTGTTCTTCCTTGTGTGCATGGAGCTCTCCCTCAAAGTTTGACTTGTTGATCAATCTCCATCACACCTAGCAAAAGACAATCAAGTGATTTTTGGTATCCAAATTGCTTTGGATCCATAAACGTTAGTGGCACAAACTTTAGTCCCCTTAGGAATCCATTTTTCAATTTCATCCTTTTTAATTGAAGTACTAAGTCCTTTTGGGACCCAAATACTTCTAAAACATTTTCCTTTTACAAATCTAGGGGCACTAGATTGTCTTACATAAAAATTTGATTTTCCAAAATCAATTTTCTTTTGAAGTTCATTGGAAATCAAATCTTTTTCTTTTTGAAATTTAAGAAGCAAATTTTGTAAATCAAAACATTTTTGTTCAAAATCTTTCAATTTTGCTTCAAGTTCAAGATTTGTTTTGGAAAGCAAATCATTCTCAATTTTTATTTTTGAAATCAACTTTTTGTTTTTTTGAAAATGATGCCTTGAATTCCAAAAGTAAATCATCATAGGCATCTTGCAACTGATCAAATGTATATGAATTTGAAATAGATGAGTTAGAAGTTACCTCCCCCTCATTGAGGGCCATCAAGCATAGGTGGGCTACTTCATCGTCGGTGGAGTCTTCATCACTCCATGTGGCCACATATGCTTTCTTTGAAGATGATCCCCTCTTGTTGGACTTGTGGGATTCCTTCATCTTCTTCCTCGATTCATGCTTGGAATTTTCCATTTCGCTCTTCATGAACCGGGCAAATTTGTTGAAGAGATAGGCCACCTCTTCATCTTCACTTTCCTCCTCACTAGAATCTACATGATGACAAGTGGAGGACTTGAGAGCAATGACATTTGTGTTGATGCCAAGCCCTTTGATCTTCTTCTCCCCCATAGCTCTAATTTCTTCCCTCTTCTTCTCATCTTCTTTGTTCTTCTTCATGATTTGATGAGCAAGGAGTGACCCCATGAGTTTATCAAGCTTCAAGGTCTTCAAGTTCTTGGCTTCGATGATGGCGATCCTCTTTGAGTCCCATGACTCGGGAAGTGTGTAAATGAGCTTTCGAACAAGCTTTTCCTCCGGGATGGCTTCTCCATAGCATTTGAGACCATTGGTGATAGTGGAGAACCTATCAAACATCTTCTCGATGTTCTCTTTCGGATCCATTTTGAAGTTCTCATACTCTAAGGTGAGGAGCCCAGTCTTGGTCTCCTTAACTTCATCGGTTCCCTCGTATGTGACTTCAAGCTTGTCTCATACCTCCTTGGCACTCTCACAAGAAGACATCTTCTCATAGATGATTGAACCAAATGCACAAAAGAGGATGTGCAAGGCTTTGCAATTTAGCTCCATCTTCTTGCGATCGTCGGCACTCCACTCTGCTTTGCTTCGTTGAGGCACGAAAGGACCATCTTAAAATATGTCCCATAGCTTGTAGTCTCTTGACTTAATGAAGAACTTCACCTTTGTCTTCCAATGGGCATAGTGAGTTCCGTCAAAGAAAGGCGGTTTGTCGATGGATTGCGCCATTGAGCCGGTTGTGTGAAATGATGATCGAGCTTGCCAGATCTTCTCAATAGGATGTTAATCCTCTTTGATTGAGTCAAGCTCTGATACCAATTATTGAGTTTTAAGGTGCTCGATTCCTTCAACCAATCTTGCTCGCCAAGTGGTGGAGAGGTGAAATTTTGGGTGGATGTGGTGTGGAAGCTAAAAGATAAAAAACACAATGATTTTAGAGTGGTTCAACCTTCTAACCAAGGTCTACATCCACTACCTTAGCTTCCCACTAAGGATTTCCAATCAATCCACTATTGATTCGTCCCCTTTTCTAGGCTTAGAAGGAAACCCTTATATACCGATCAAGCTTTCTACCCAAAGCCTTGATCAAACCCTCTTTACAAAGAGAAAAGATAAGCAAACTTAAATCCCTCTAATAGGTGATTGTTTGCACAAATAAGCTCTCACCCAAAACCTAAAACACTTGAGCAAATTTGACAATTTTGGCTCACTAGTGTTTGTCTATACAAAAAAATGACAATTTAAGTACAAAGACAATTCTTGATCATTTGTTGATTGACAATTGAAGCATTAACCATTACTTGATGCTTGGAGGTGTCCCTTTTATACTTCTTAATGAGTTTGTAGCCGTTACTAGCCGTTGAGGATGAATTGGAGCCGTTGAGGACTTTATTTCCCTTCATTAATGTTGTTCTGTAGCCTTCCGTATCGATACGCTTGGACCCGTATCGGTACGGTCTTCATCAAAAACTAGCCGTTGGGCTCTTGCCAGCCTAGACGTATCGATACGCTTGAGGATGTATCGGTACATTATGACGTTTAAAAGACCATTGGGAAATATAACCGTTGGGATTGTTAAATGGGGATCGGTACGCTTACTAGGCATATCGAAACGACCCGTCTCCGTATCAAAACAACCAAGCATGTTTCGATACGGGTTTTGGCAGTAACCAAACTGGGTAGAGACGATATTGATACGGGTTGGACCGTATCGGTACGGGCACTTTGAAAACACAAGTTTGGTTGTTTAAAAGCATGAAAAATCTTGCTAGAAACCTTTTAAAATACCTCAAACATAAATTCATGTTGTTTGGAATTAAACCCAAGTTTTAAATTCTTTTCAAATTAGTCCAAAACATTTTTCAATTATTATATCAAAACATTAGTTCTACACATACCTTATTAATAGAATGCCTAGTAAACCCCTAGGGTTTAAAATCCCTACACGGGTTCTTTCTTAGAAATTTTCTCACTTTTACCTTTGTCTTCTACTCTTCCTCTAAAAGTTTTTGGTTGCACAACTTTTATCCATGTGCACAGTCCCAACCGTAGTAAACTTGTTCCGAGATCTTTAAAATGTATTTTCCCAGGGTACTCCTCAACACGAAAAGGTTACAGATGTCACTGTCATTCCACTCGAAAGACCTATATTTCTTCTGATGTCACATTTTTTGAAAACCAACCCTATTTTGATAAGACTGCAATTTAGGGGGAGACATACAGAGAACTTCAGTCCTTAGGTGACCTTCAACTTCTTCCTATTTTTCCTATTCTGGAGGGTGACATCTCTAAGAGTTCATCCTCTTCTTCATCGCACCAATCTAATCCCCTAAATGAAATTGATATTGTCTCTAACACTCTAGTCCCTAATCCAGAGAACATTTCCCATGCACAACAAATCATCTCACATCCTAGCCCTTACAAAACACCTCCTCCAACTCTCAAAGCCATTTTCAGTTTATCTCCAAATCTTGTTACACCTTTTAAACCACTCAGTGTGTATACCAGAATGAAAAGAGTTCTTCCTGAGGTTGCTATTCAACCTAACACTTGCCAAGAACTAATCTTGAGTCCTACGACTATTGAAACAGAAGGTAACAAGATTACTCAGAATTCCTCCAATGCTGATTTAAATGATTTTCCTATTGTTATTAGAAACGGTGTAAAGAAATGAATTATTCATCCCATCAATAAATATGTTGCCTATGGAAAACTTCTGCCTCATTTTAAAGCTTTTACAGCCAGCCTAGACAGTGTACAAATTCCAAATACAGTAGATGAAGCACTTAAAAATCCTGAGTGGAGAAAATCTGTGGAAGAAGAAATTAAAGCACTGAAAAAGAATAAAACTTGGAGTCTAACCAGTTTACCAAAAGGAAAGAGAGTTGTTGGATGTAAATGGGTATTTGCAGTGAAATATCACTCGAATGATAGTATAGAAAGACATAAAGCAAGGCTTGTAGCCAAGGGATTCACTCAATCTTATAGGGTTGATTATCAGGAGACTTTTGCACCTGTGGCTAAATTAAATACTGTTGAGTTGTGTGAGGCTCGATTCGATCAACCAATGTTGCTCACCAAGTGGTGGAGAGGTGGATTTTTGGGTGGAAGGGTTGTGGAAGCTAGAATGTAAACGAGACACAATGATTTATAGTGGTTCAACCTTCTAACCAAGGTCTACATCCACTACCTTAGCTTCCCACTAAGGATTTCACAATCAATCCACTATTGATTCGTCCCCTTTTCTAGGATTAGGAGGAAACCCTTACAACCGATCAAGCTTCTACCCAAAGCCTTGATCAAAACCCTCTTTACAAAGAGAAATAAGAAGCAAACTTAAAACCCTCTAATAGGTGTTTGTTTGCACAATTAAGCTCTCACCCAAAACCTAAAACACTTGAACAAATTTTGACAATTTTGGCTCACTAGTGTTTGTCTATACAAGAATTGACAATTTAAGTGCTAAGACAATTTCTTGATCATTTGATGTTTGACAATATGAGCATTAGCCTTCTCTTGATGCTTGGAGGTCCCTTTTATACTCCCAAATGAGTTTGTAGCCGTTACTAGCCGTTGGGAATGAATTGGAGCCGTTGAGGACTTTATTTCCCTTCATAAATGCTGTTCTGCACTTGTTCGTATCGATACACGTGGAACGGTATCGATACGACCTTCATAGGAACTAGCCGTTGGGCTCTTGCCATCATAGGCGTATCGATACACTTGAGGGTGTATCGGTACGGGTTCATATTTGAATGGCCGTTGGGAAATAGCTGTTGGGGTGGTTGAACTGGGATCGGTACGCTTACCTGGCGTATCGAAACGACCCCGATCCGTATCGATACGCTAAACCCTCGTATCGATACGGGTTTTGACAGTGGCCAAACTGGGGCAAAAAGGTATCGGTACGGGTACAACCGTATCGATACTGGTAACGTGAAATCACAAGTTTGGCTATTGAAAACATGAAAAATCTTTGCCAAAAACCTTTCAAAATGCCTCAAACATAAATTCAAGTTGTTTGGACTTAAAAACAAGTTTTAGATTCTTTTCAAATTAGTCCAAAACATTTTTCAATTATTATATCAAAACATTAGTTCTACAATCTCCCCCTTTTTGATATAATAAAACTAACTTGAAATTTTTTTTGGGATTCTCCCCCTTAAACTTTTAAAAATGTGAACAAGAGATTAAATGTATGAAATCAAATAAAGCTCCCCCTTATTCATTTCAAAATTCAATTTTTCAAACCATACCATTTCTCCCCCTTTTTGTTATATCAAAAAGAATTTAAGACATTAAGTTCAAAATAACAATAGAGGTAAAAAGTTTTGACACAAATAAGAATTTGGTTTAAAAATGGCTCCCCCTTACTCAAAGCATCATCAAAAATGTTAGTCCATCATATATGATCATCTAGTTGAATAAACTAAAAATAAGACAAATTAATTCAGAAACAACTAGAAATTTTACCAACACTTGAATCCAAGGGAGGATGTGAAGCCTTCCTTCTTCAAGTGTTCTTCCTTGTGTGTATAGAGCTCCCCCTCAATGTTTGACTTGTTGAATATCTCCATCACACCTACAATAGACAATCAAGTAATTTTTGGTATCCAAATTGCTTTGGATCTATAAACGTTAGTTGCACAAATTTTAGTCCCCTTAGGAATCCATTTTTCAATGTCATCCTTTTTAATTGAAGTGGTTAGTCCTTTTGGACCCAAACACTTCTAAAACATTTACCTTTTATAAATCTAGGGGCACTAGATTGTCTAACATAGAAATTTGATTTTCCAAAATTGTTTTTCTTTTCGAGCCCTTTGGAAATCAAATCTTTTTCTTCTTGAACCTTTTGAAGCAATTTTTGTAAATCAAAACATTTTAATTCAAACTCTTCAAGTTTTGCTTCAAGTTCAAGTTTGGTTTTAGAAAGCAAATCATTTTGAATTTTTAACTTTGAAATCAATTTATTGTTTTTCAAAATGTGGCTTTTAAAATCTAAAACCAAATCATCATAGGCATCTTGTAATTCATCAAAGGAATAAGAACATGAAGTAGATGAATTAGAAGTTACCCTTGAATCTTCTTCGATGGCCATAAGGCAAAGGTTGGCTTGTTCATCATCGGTGGAGTCCTCATCACTCCAAGTAGCCACACGTGCCTTCTTCTTATGGCTTGAAGTGCTTGCCCTCTCCTTTCTCTTAGGTTCTTTTTCAAGCTCTCTCAAGGCTTTCTTCATGAACGGGGCACACTTCTTGAAGAGATGAACTATCTCTTCATCTTCATCCTCCTCTTCACTTGAGTAGACATGATGGCAAGTGGAGGATTTGAGATCCATGGCACTAGCATTGATGCCAACCCCTTTGATTTTATTCTCTCCCATAGCTCTAATTTCTTCCCTCTTCTTCTCATCCTCCTTGTTCTTCTTCATGATTTGATGAGTAAGGAGTGACCCCATGAGTTCATCAAGCTTCAAGGTCTTCAAATTTTTGGCTTCGATGATGGCGGTCCTCTTTAAGTCCCAAGACTCGGGAAGTGAGTAGATGAGCTTTCGAACAAGCTTCTCCTCCGAGATGGCTTCTCCATATCCTTTAAGACCATTGGTGATTGTGGAGAACCTATCAAACATCTTCTCGATGTTCTCTTCCGGATCCATTTTGAAGTTCTCATACTCTAAGGTTAAGAGCCCAATCTTGGTCTCCTTGACTTCATTTGTTCCATCGTATGTGACTTCAAGCTTGTCCCATACCTCCTTGGCACTCTCACAAGAAGACATCTTCTCATAGATGGATGGACCAAATGCACAAAATAAAATTTGCTAGGCTTTGCAATTTAGCTCCATCTTCTTGCGATCGTCGGCACTCCACTCCGCTTTGCTTCTTTGAGGCACGAACGGACCATCTTCAACTACATCCCATATCTTGTAATCTTTTGATTTGGTGAAGAACTTCATCTTTATCTTCCAATGGGCATAGTGAGTTTCGTCAAAGAAAGGCGGTTTGTCGATTGATTGTGTCATTTGAGCCGGTTGATGAAATAGTGATCGAGCTTGCCGGATCTTCTCAATAGGATGTTAATCCTCTTCGATTGAGCCAAGCTCTGATACCAATTGTTGACTTGTGTGGGGCTCGATTCGATCAACCAATGTTGCTCACCAAGTGGAGGAGAGGTGGATTTTTGGGTGGAAGGGTTGATGAAGCTAGAATGTAAAAAAGACACAATGATTTATAGTGGTTCAACCTTCTAACCAAGGTCTACATCCACTACCTTAGCTTCCCACTAAGGATTTCACAATCAATCCACTATTGATTCGTCCCCTTTTCTAGGATTAGGAGGAAACCCTTTCAACCGATCAAGCTTCTACCCAAAGCCTTGATCAAAACCCTCTTTACAAAGAGAAATAAGAAGCAAACTTAAAACCCTCTAATAGGTGTTTGTTTGCAAAATTAAGCTCTCACCCAAAACCTAAAACACTTGAGCAAATTTTGACAATTTTGGCTCACTAGTGTTTGTCTAAACAAGAATTGACAATTTAACTGCTAAGACAATTTCTTGATCATTTGATGTTTAACAATATGAGCATTAGCCTTCTCTTGATGCTTGAAGGTCCCTTTTATACTCCCAAATGAGTTTGTAGCCGTTACTAGCCGTTGGGAATGAATTGGAGCCGTTGAGGACTTTATTTCCCTTCATAAATGTTGTTTTGCAGCTGTTCGTATCGATACACTTGAGGGCGTATCGGTACAGGTTCATATTTGAATGGCCGTTGGAAAATAGCCGTTGGGGTGGTTGAACTGGGATCGGTACGCTTACCTGGCGTATCGAAAAGACCCCGATCCGTATCGATACGCTAAACCCTCGTATCGATACGGGTTTTGACAGTGGCCAAACTAGGGGAAAAAAGGTATCGGTACGGGTACAACCGTATCGATACTGGTAACGTGAAATCACAAGTTTGGCTATTGAAAACATGAAAAATCTTTGCCAAAAACCTTTCAAAATGCGTCAAACATAAATTCAAGTTGTTTGGACTTAAAAACAAGTTTTAGATTCTTTTCAAATTAGTCCAAAACACTTTTCAATTATTATATCAAAACATTAGTTCTACAAATACAATCAGAGTTTTGTTGTCAATTTTTGTTAACAAAGATTGGAAGTTACACCAATTGGACATCAAGAATGCCTTTCTAAATGGGAATCTTGAGGAGGAGGTATACATGGATATTCCACAAGGCTTGAAGGAAAATTCAGCAAGGGGGACAATGTGCAAGTTAAATAAGTCTCTATATGGATTGAAGCAATCCCCTAGAGCTTGGTTTGATCAATTTGCTAAAACCATGATTAAGAATGGATTCAAGCAAAGCCAAGTTGATCATACATTGTTCAAAAGGGTAGCACCTAATGGCAAAATGACTCTTCTAATAGTCTATGTCGATGACATAATGATCACTGAAGATTCCATAGAAGAAATAGAAAGACTGAAGACTGATTTTGCAAGGGAATTCAAAACAAAAGACTTGGGAAGTCTTAGATATTTTTTAGGCATGGAGGTGGGAAGATCTGAAGAAGGATTAGTGATCAATCAGAGGAAATATATTCTGGATCTTTTGACTGAAACCAGAATGCTTGAATGCAAACCAATATAGGCTCCAATGGAGCCATGCTTAAAATTCAGCAAGGATGAAGAAGGAAATCCAGTAAATAAAGAATCTTATCAAAGATTAGTGGGAAAACTAATCTATTTGTTACTTACTAGACCTGACCTTGCATATGCAGTGAGCATTGTGAATCAACACATGAGTGACCCTCGAGAAGAACATATGGAGGCAGTGAGGAAAATTCTTAGATATCTAAAATTTTCACCAAGAGCTTGACTTATATTCAGAAAAAATCAAGATAGAACTGTGAAAGTGTACACTGATTCGAGCTGAGCAAGTGAATTAACATATAGAAGATCTGTTAGTGGTTATTATGCATTTTTGTGGGGCAACCTGGTTACTTGGAGGAGTAAAAAACAAGCTGTAACATCTAGAAGCAGTGCATAGGATGAATTTATAGCCTTAGCCCTAGGTATTTGTGAAGGAATTTGGATTCAGAGACTTATCACTGAACTTGGACTCAATGAACATGAAGACTTTGAAATTTACAGTGATAGTCGATCATCAATAAGTATAGCAAGGATTTCAGTTCAACATGATCGCACTAAACACATTGAAATAGATAGGAACTTTATCTATGAAAAGGTCAATGGAAGAACAGTGAAGCTGAACTATATTCCTACAACAAGTCAGATTGTTGATGTGTTTACCAAGGCACTTTCAAGATTTACCTTTGATGGCTTCTTATCCAAACTAGGTGTATATAACATATACAAACCAGTTTGAGGGGGAGTGTAGAATATACTGTAAATATGTTAGTTCGGGTAACTTAGTTCTTATGGTAAGATATCTTAGCATTTGTATTTAGAGTAGTATCTTATGTATTTACTATGGAATATTTAGTTTCCTAGATTACTTAGTTACTAAAGATACTTAACTAAGTCTCTGTATATATTCTCTTATTCCTATGAATAAAATTAAGAGAGTGTTTTTTATTATTCTACACTAAAATATTAAACAAATGTTAACTGGAGTAGTCCTAATTGGAGTTAAACTCTTTGTACCAACTCTAGTATAAGACTTGTACATTCAATTAAAGTAAGTCAATACAGAAAACACATTAATTCTCTACATAAAACATCAGTTATCTACATGGTATCATATCAGGCTTGTCGATCCAAACAAAAAGCCATAGTGAAGATGGACACAACCTCTTCCGAAATTAGTTCAAGAACCGATCATAATGGACACACCAACCTTTTCCAAAATTAGTTAAAGAACTGATCACAATTATCTTTTATGGCCTCGATCAGTGAAACTTTACATCACATGTAGAAACAGAGAATGTAAGAAGTTTTTGAACTTTTGAAAAAATAATAATTAAGCTCTTAAATATTTTTTGTACCTAATTAAGCTCTTGAACCAATAAATTTAATCAATTAAGTTTTTTGATCAACATTGACTACTGAATCTAATGAGTTTTTTATCAGTTGGTAAAACGCATTATGTCACAGTGTTGCCACTCCAGAAACAACAGATCCTAAATACATGACATGGATAAATGAAAATATTATAACCATGCCCTAATTAATTAACTCAATGGTTCCATGAATTTGAGAAAGTTTCATGTTGTGCGCAACAATCTCTAAAATTTGAAGTGCTGCTAAAAAGCCTACTCTAGCTCAGAAAACATTGCGGAATTCTTTGGCTAAATGATCTAAGGTAAAATGACGTGATTGTGGCTAAATATTTCAATATTATGACAACATAAATACAACATATTGATCTTTTCGATACTAATGACTAGAAATGTATAGATGATGTAGCATCACACAAGATACTCAAAGCTAGTGTTACCTAATTCGCCCCTACTCCTCACGAATCTCGTTTGGATTCGTTCGTTCCAATTCGGCTCTGAACATAAAAGAGGATATTTCAATTCTTATTTTGTCTATACAAGCGACTAGGAGTAAATGGGATATTTAGTACAAAGTCTCTTCCTTCCTCGAGGGAAGTCTTCTATGAAGTTCGTAAAGAATAAATCAAAAGGGCTCTAATGCTACCAGTACCACTAGGATTTGAAGGATCAATACTCCATACACATCTACATTCCAGTAGCAGACCAAGGGGAGGAAAGCCCTTGTGTGACCATTGATAAATTTGTGTTTATTTGTTAAATTCTTGATAGAATTTGTAAAAAAAAAAGAAACTCAGAAGTCTCAAGAAAGGGAGTCGATTGATTAGGGTTTGGAGATTCTTGTTTATTGAAGATAGGGAAAAACTAATAAAAGAGAAAATAGAAAATTTATTAATGAATTGAAAAGTTAAGTTAAAAAATATATACAAACTGTATATATATATATACCAGCTAGGATAAAATTAAACTCTAGTTGTCATTAAATCTGTTAGCCCCCCTCAAGTTGGAGCATATAAATCTTGAATGCCCAACTTGAACTTAGACTCTAAGAACGCAGAGGTAGGCAGAGCTTTTGTAAAACAATCAATTGTCTGATTCTGCGTTGATACTGGAAACAATGTCAAGAGGCCTTGCTGAATCTTTTCACGAATCAAATGGCAATCAATCTCTATATGCTTCGTTCTTTCATGAAAAACATGATTTTCTGCAATTTTGACAGCAGATAGATTGTCACAAAACAGATTTGCAGAAGAAACATCAACTTGTAAATCAGAAAGAAGATAACAGAGCCATTGAATTTCACAAGTAACAGTCGCAAGGGCTCGATATTTTGCTTCACTCGAGGACCGAGAGATTGTCTGTTGCTTCTTAGACTTGCATGAAACAAGTGAAGAACCCATAAAAACACAAAAGCTTGTTACAGACTTCCTGGAGTCTGGACAGAATGCCCAGTCAGAGTCAGAAAATGCTTTAACCTTTATATCATTATTGGAAGGAAAAAATAACCCTTGACTAGGTGACCCTTTAAGATACCGCAAAACTCGATGAGCAGCAAGAAGATGTTCATCAGTAGGAGCAACTAAGAACTGAGAAAGTTGCTGAACAACAAAGGAAATGTCAGGCCTGATATTAGTAAGATATAACAATTTTCCATTTAAACGTCGATAAGAGGTTATATCAGAAAGGGGAGTACCGGTATTTTTAGAAAATTTAACTTTTGCAAGAATAGGTGTAGGCACAAGTTTAGAATTAGTAAAGCCAGTTTCTTCTAGTAAATCAAGAGTGTACATTCGTTGGGATAGAATAATGCCTTTACTGGAACGAGCTACTTCAAGACCAAGAAAGAATTTTAAATTCCCTATATCTTTAACTTTAAAGGTTTTATGCAAATAAGTTTTAATTTCATAAATAAATTGCTAAGGCAATAAAGCTATTTCCAGATCCTTTTACAAATAGAAAAATATCAGAAGAGGCTTGTTTAAAATCCTGCTCAAATAAAAAACAGTTAAACGTTCATTCTATTGTCTACTAGCCTGTTTCAGACCATAAAAGCTTTTATTAACTTTGTAAACAAGACCATAATCTGACGAAAAACCATGAGAAAGTTTCATGTAAACTTCTTCAAGTAAAGAACCATGTAATAAAGCATTATTAACATCTAATTGTTGCAAAAATCAGCCTTTGGCAGCAGCTATAACTAATATGGACCTAATAGTAGTTATCTTTACAATAGGGCTAAAAGTATGCATAAAATATACCCCATGTTGTTGAGTATACCCTTTGGCTACCAACCTAGCCTTATACTTTTCTAGAGTCCCATAAGAATTCAGTTTAGTTTTATAAACCCATCGACACCCTATAGCTTGTTTACCAGGGGAAGAGGGATTAATTCCCAAGTGTTATTAGCTTCTAAAGCTTGTATCTCTTCACTAATGGCTTGTTTCCACCAGTCATGAGGAATGGATTGTTTATAATTCTTAGGTTCAGAAAGAATAGTAGCATTATTAATATAGGACTGATATAAAGTAGAAATGTTATTATAAGGTATCACCTGTGTGAGGTGAAGTCCTAGATGTGGTTGCCTTTAGTAAAGTAACTTGAAAGTCTTTAAATTTTTGTGGAAGATGAATCTGCCTTGATGGTCGAACTCTGGAAGTTGGGTGAGATGGTTGTTGAGAAGAAACAATAACATCTAAAGGACTACCAACACTTAGAGAATTAGAATTTTCAGAAACATATACTTCATTCGAAATAAAAAAATCAGAACTAGGTTCTGGAGCAGGATTAGGTTTTGGAACAATATCAGAAGTCGTATGAAACTCTAAAAAATCAAAATTAGGATATGAAATGAAATCATCTACAAGAGTATCAGCATCATGTAAAACAACATCTGATCGAAAAGAATTAGCAAAAGGAAAACAAGCTTCAGAAAACACAACATCTCGCGAAACAAAAACAGTTTGATTATCAATATCAAACAATCTATATCCTTTAATGTTTCTAGGATACCATAAAAAGCACATTTCTTAGCCCGATGATCCATTTTTGTTTGAGGCTTAGGTAAAACCTTAAGGTGAGAAAGTTTATGTTTAGTTGAAAACGAAACCTCAAAAGGTGTTTTGTTTGACAAAACAAGTGTAGGAGTAAGATTCACTAAATATGCAGCATGCAAGACACAATCCATCAAGAATTTTGAAGGTAAACTTGATTGGAATCTTAGAGTTCGAGCAACAACAAGCAAATGTTGATGCTTTCTCTCAACAATACTATTTTGTTAAGGCGTATGCACATATGAAGTTTGATGCACAATACCTTTTTCTTTAAAAAAATCCAGAATCTCAAATTCTTTTGCATTGTTAGTTCGAACACACTTTATTTTATTAGAAAATTGAGTTTCAATCAAATTAGAGAATTAAACAATTAGCCCTCTAACTTCAGATTTTAAATGCATAGGATAGACCCAAACAAACCTACTTTTATCATCGACAATGGTTAGAAAATAAACATGACCATATAAACTCTTGATGGGAAAGGGTCCCCAAACGTCCATATGAATAATATCAAACAGAGAAGTAGAAACATATTAACTTACAGGAAATGGTAAACACTTTTTCTTAGCAAGATGACAAATATCACATTCAGGAACGAGAATAGAAGGAATCTCTTTATTTATTAGACAAAAGAATCACATCATATTCTTAGAAGGATGACCTAAACGAGCATGCCACAAACTTGAAGTATTATTAACAACAGAATTAAAAGCAACATCAGACTTATGAACAAAATTATTAACAACAAAATTAGAAACATCAAAATTAAAAGAAACCTCAAGCTCATAAAGACCATTGAATGCCTTAGCTAAACCAATCATCTTCGAAGCATGCAGATCCTATATGTAACAAAGATTAGAAGAAAAAATGAGACATAAAGAATTATTTTTTGTTAATTACGAATCATAAACCAAATTAAAACTGGAAAATGGAATAAGAAAAACATTATGTAATAGTAAAGAATCATATATTCTAACAGAGCCAATATGAGTAACTTTGACAATTTCATTATTAGGTAGTTTAACAATTTTATCATGAACATGATAACAATAATAAAAAAAATCTAAAGAATTGACTATATGATCGGTAGCTCCTGAATCTAGTATACAAGGAGTTTTCAAAGTATTTGAAAAACAGTTAAGAATCATACCTGTCTCCCCAGCTGGAGCATCAAAGACAGAAGACAAGGCATTGACCTTGGTTGGTGTAGCATCAGAAGTGACAGTAGAACCAGAAGAATTGGTAGAACAAAAAACATAGGTATTTGCAGTACGAGAATTAACATGAGAAACATTGTTTCTTTCTTGCAAGAAACTCAAAAGACTCTCATATTGGTCTCAAGTAAACATCATTGGACCAGAATTATCAGATGAAAAAACATCTTTATCATGAGAGTCAGTATGACCCAAACCTACCAAGTTAGCTCTATTAACCTGGTTTCTACCCTTGTATCGAGGAGGAAAACCATGTTTCTTAAAACACTTATCTACAGTGTGCCCATAGAGCCCACAAAAAAATACACAAGGGTCGTTTGGAACCAAAATTTGCAGGATATTTCTTATTACTGTAAGCTCGATTATCAACCCTAGAAGTATTGCTTCTATAATCCTTATCAGCCAACAAAAATGAGAATAAAAAACAACATGACCAATTATTCGTTCATGTTGTATTATAATAGCAAATACTTCATTGACGGAAGGTAAGGGTTTAGTCATAAGAATTTGAGATTTAGGCACAGAAAAGTTTTTATTAAGGCCTCTAAGGAAACGAAGCAAGAAATCTTCTCTCCTTTATCTAGCAGCAGAACAATCACAAACAACCAACGGCATGAGATTACAAATCTCCTTTATCTAGTAACAGAAAGGTTACCTTGTTGCAGCGAATAAAACTCCTAAAGTAAGTCAAAAACTCGTACTAGATCGCCCTGATTGAACCGGTCAAACAAATCTTGCCACAACTCATAGGCTCGATCGATCCAAATCACACTCTGAGAAATTTCTTGATTCAACGCGCGTTGAAGCCAAGACAAGACCAGATTATTACACTTGACCCACGCGGAATAACGAGGATCGCCTTTCTTAGGCTCCTTATGTAACCCCCACGTCCTGATCTAGCCAACAGACCGACCCGAATAGGTTAGCCGGGGAAAACCGAAGCAAAACCCGCTAAGGCCTTACTCTGATTAGCAACCTTATTTTTTCATTTTGTTTATCTTGTCTAAATATCACTTTCAATCCTATGTGTGAGGACAACAGCGAAAAAGCGGACACTGAAACGAACCGAGCAGGGCATACGACATCTTAAACTTACCAAGTAGCTTATTAGTCGAATTTCATGTTCACGAGGCAAAACCATCTGAAAGGGGGCACATATATCATAATTAGGAAGCATACAAGATTTAGGGACTAAAACGCAACATTCGAGAACCTTCAAAGATGCCTTTTAACCGTTTTAACTGCCTGTATTTCGAAATAGGCATGCCCGTTCCGAAACACGGGCTTCATTCAAAAAGTAATCTCAAGGCCGTTCCGAACGATCTCACCTTGTTCCGGAACAGGGACCTCCAGTGGCCAAACGTATCGGAGCTGCACTATATGGTTCCGAAACAGGAGCCTCCAGTGGCAAATCTTACTGAAATGGCACCACCCCCGTTCCGATACGGGTACCCCTAGAGCTCAACCGTTCCGAAACGCCTACACACAGTTTGGCCCGAAATCATATTTTTTTCATCTCCAAACGTCCCAAACTTGCCCCAAAACACCTCAAACAACATAGCAACATATCATACAATTAATCTAGAGGCAAAACATCCTAATCACATCATCAAATATGCATTCAAGCTCAAAATGGATTTCAAGTCCAAAGCTCAAAAGAACACTTAGTTTCAAAAACACTAACAAGCCAAAATGCAAGGTAAACTACCAAAGGCTATAACAAGCCACAACATATCATGATATCAACTTTTAAAACATGCTAGAAACTTAAACGAAGCCAAACAAAGGAGTTTGAACACCAACTCCCTAACACACAATCTAGTATTCCTATTGTCTAAGCATTATTACAACCACAAAATCATACATTGAGCTTAACAAGAACTCCAAGAACTCCTCCCTTGCCCACTTGCCTCCCGAAGCCTCTAACGATTTGTATTGTTGGAAAAAAGAGCGTAAGCTTAAAATCTTAGTGAGCGGAGCTCTAAAACACAACAACAATACAATTTAAAACATATATCTTAGATTTAAAGCAAAGTCATTTAAGGAAGAGATGTAATGAAACACAAACACCAACGAAACATGGTATGCACATGCATAACCAATACCCGGTGGGACTACACATCACCGTACACAACAACTAGCATTTTCCGATAGGACTACACATCACCGTACTCAACAACTAGTCACTACTAATGGGACTACACATCACCGTATACAATAACTAACCATCACGTGAGGCTTGACATCAATAACGACTACACAACAATATTTAAACGGAGAGTAAAGGAAATCCACATTTCACACAACAACACCAATAATTGCACATACCAATACTTAACGAAATAGGGTAAATTAGGCAAACATACACTTGGGTTTAGGTTAGCCTTTAAGGCTCCACCCAAACCACCAAGAAACCTCTTTGAACATATTTAAAACCTCAAAACAGATTCCACTCGCCGATTAAGCCCAAACGAAAGCCGAAACACCATTCTCAAGCCTCCACAACACCCGGTATCGCGCCCGAAGTACCCGAACCCAATTCCTCTGTTTTAAGCAACCCAAAACTGAACATTAGAACGCTAATATACTTGTAAACCAGGAACAATCCAGAAATTTACTCCTTGCAACCAAAACACAATGATTCGAACACAAATTTCATCCAACACTTCACCATTTTTGTTCTAGACAAACCCCATATTGCATGTAAAAGAGCCCTATCGCAAATAGTGCAAGTGTACACGACGCAAGTAGTAAAGTGATACTCGGAGTATCGGATATCGTCTCCACAGGGACTGGAAATAACTTTATCCTTGAATTCGTACACAAGAGAGAGAGAAATAGTTGAATTGAATAGGTGAAGTAATCTTGAGGAAACAAGTAAAGTAAAAGATAGAGAAATCAGATTTAAAGAATAGGCCGGTATTGAATTGCTCAATAGTGCAGGTGTTGCACTGTAAGAGGAACTTCTATTTTCTGTCGTCGTTCCTATCACGGCAGCACCTGTCGCGGCAGAGGTTTGTTGATGTCGCGGCCGCGATCACACAACTCTGTACTTCAAGCTTGGAAGGAATCCCTGCTATGACTTGTCCTATCCCTAGGCCCAAGTTCTGTTTATGGACACTTCTTAGATGATACCTCACGACGTGAATCGAAGGGTGAACACCAATGTTGTTGAATTCTTCCTTAGCCACTTAACCTCGTACTTATCCCTAAGCCGAGATGGTTTAACCATAAACTGGAAAACGCGTATTTATTCCGTTCGTATGCTTGACTCTCCCGATATCAAACAAATAGATAACCTCACAATGGTCTCCCGATACTCTTGTGAGATATAAAAAACCAGAATAAATAAACTTGAAGTTTTTATTACTTGACAGAAAATTCCTAAAACAATACAATCCTTGCAACTACTTTACAGAATCAACCCTTAGCCCTAGGGGGAGTTTAGAACATGATGAAGAGGGGAAAACGAAAATGGTTTAGGGGAAGACGGCTAGGAATGAGATATCCTTCCCTAGGTCGAATTACATGCCTTTATATAGGCCTTGAGTCCAAGTTTTCTAATATGCCAAGAATACAATTTCGAATTAAAGTGCAACTCTAATTAAGACTAAATCTTCTGAGTTGAGGCCTTGAATTCGTCCTCTTTTCTTGCCTTGAGTTTCTTCCTTGAACTTTGGGCTTGACCTTCATTCTGCCTTAGGGCTCAGAAAAATATAGGAGTGGTCCACGACAGACCGGCTTGAAATTCTCTATCTGTCGAGCTCCACTTCACTTTTCCACCTCAGCATTCTGTCGTCATGGCTGCCACGACATCGTTTGCTTCTCGACTCCAGTTTTGCGATCCACCTCTGTTCCTTTGCTGCCCTGAGTCTGCCGTAGCAGATACCTGCAAAAGTAACCCAAATCAGTAGCAACTGTGCCATTTTATCTAATTGTGGTGTATATGCAGAAATCTATCCTAAATGCAATGAATTATGCTTGAATGAAGCAGAAATATGGGTAAATGAAGGGTAAAATATAGAACTTTTATACACTCAACACACCCCCAAACTCAAGTTCTTGCTTGTCCTCAAGCAAATACGACCTAACTAAAAATAAAAACCTTTTGATTTGGCTTAATTCAGTGAACTTTTTATTACCTACCACACATTCACTATCAAGAGCAATACCTTGTCGGGTGTTTCTGGATTTATTCGGAACAATTCTATAGTTCTTGTGTGTAGTGTGTGCAGGTTTTGTGAACAAATATGTGCCTAGACTCCCTTAGCTTACCACAATAGTTATGTTTACTAACTTGAGTTTTATGCCAAGTCATTTTTTATGGAGGCAATTCTTAGGCTCCTTTAATTTTTTTCTAACTTAAGCTCAAAGAAAAATCTTCCTAAAATCATTGTAAGGCAGTTTTGCAAGCAAGTGAGTCTGAAATGTTTCTTTCTTTTATTGCCTTCCTAGAGCCAGTGATAGGGACCTCTAGGGGCAACTCAAGTGGGTAAACATTCTTGTTCCAGTGCACTACAGAAGTCTAGACAGCATAAGAGTCATAAAAGGTGTTCTAAAGATTAGAACTATAGCAAGGCTCTAATAGTTCCTAAAAACATCCTAAAGGCACTGTCACGACAGAGTATGTCGCGGCAGGTAAGTTCAGTTCAAAGACTTAAGCCAAAATTTTGTTTTTATTTTCATTTTTTGACACAAAAATAAGCTAATACTTAGACACAAATTAAGACACAACTGACAGGTTCATTAATGGAGGGATGCCCACACCCAAACTCGAGGGTTGTATTGCTCTCAATGCATGACAGAATAAAATAAATAAATAAAAAATAGAAAATACATCACATAATAGATAAAACAACAAAGACATCAAAATATAAGAAAAAAACTTAAGTTGAGGAGCTGTCGTCGCTGCCGCTGCTGACTTGGAGCTGCAGGCGGGCAGTGACCTTAACGGTCGGGGCTGGTAGGTTGCTGGGGGACGCAGAGGCCATTTTCTTCTTAGCCTCTCAAGGTGGCTGGACGCGAGTCAGTGAGATGTGTGGGGGCTAGTCCAGGATCTCGAGATCATCATCACTGCTGTTGGTGCTGGTAGATCTGTCGGGGCAGGGTCCTTCGACAGTCTCGTTTAGCTTCTTCCTTTTCATTGGAGGGAAGTCCTTGGAGATGTCTCGGGCTACGGATGGCTCGGAGTCAAAGTCCTGCCAGACGGAGGAGGAGAAGAACCCTTCAAAATATTTTGGGTCGATCTCCAGTAGGGGGTCCTTCCTCTTCTCTCCTCGTAGAGTGGTAGATTTTCTGCCGCCTTCACCGATCGTGGCAGGTGTGGGTGTGGAGGCAGCAGAGAGAGTTCTGGGGCTCGCAGCAGGTGTGGGTGCAGCAAAGAGATTTTCTGGGAAGGAAGGGAATTGCACATTGGTAAAATTTAAATCATTCTTAGTAAAATTTACCGTTGCGGCAGTGAAGTCCCTCAAAAAACCCATCAGGCCGAGCTGTCGTTCCTCCATCTTTTTTAGCATTGTTAGAATTTGGTTGGAGGTGTCTGTCGGTGCTGCTGCTGCTGTCTGCTCTGGGTCTGCTACGACAGGTTCAGAGGAGCTGGGGTCTGCCGTCGGTTCTGTCGCGGTAGAGGGGTTTATGTACGACAGAGGGATGGCAGCTTTCAATTCCATAAGGCTGTAGATATTCTGCCGCGTCCACCCTTTTCCCCCAGACTTTGACATCCTCGTTGATTTCTGGCACGTTGTTTCCCTGGCAGATTGTGGTGATGAGATAGGGGAAGACTAGGGGGGCTGATGGTCAGAGAGCACACTCGAGGATTCCGTCACGGATGTAGCGGCCGACGTTGATTTTCCTTTCGTTTTGAATAGAGTGGACGAGGGCTAACCTCTGCCGGTCGACAATGGTGTTGTGGGAGGTAGGAATGAGGCGTTTTTTGACAAAGTGGTTCCATAGCTTGGCTTGTGGGGTCAGCTAGGACCTCCTCACGATCCATCAGTGCTTCGGGTCATCGTTCCACTCCGTTCATTCCTCTGTCACTTCTGCCATGACAACGTCATAGTCTGCCAGCGACAAACTATTCACAAACCTCTGGTGGTCGTCTTCCTTCTTGCTCACGTACAACTCATAAAGTGTGTTGATGTACGCTGGCTCGAGAGAGATTTCTTTGCCTCAGACGGTCACTGTCGTGGCATCCTTATCGGTGACGGCAATGTAGAATTCACGAACGAGGGTTATGTTCATTTCTTCAGGCAGGGCAGCAAATTTCTGCCACTTGAGGGCTTGTATCTTCTTAGCGATGAAGCCTTCTAGCTCTAACTCTCCCGTTTGTTGGGTATAGATGAACCCTCGTTCTTCCCACATTTCCCTCTTCTAGAAAGAACCGTAGTACCTTTTTGCTGAGTCTGTGAATGCGAACCAGTTGGGTATGCCGTTGTGGCTTGGTGTTGACACTGCCACGGCAGAGGTGGAGGTAGCGCTGCGTCGGGTGTTTCTGCTGGCCATTGGAAGGAACTGTAGCAAAATGAAAGAAAATTTTCTAAGATCTAAAATACATGAAGCAAGTTGAGAGAATGAGATGAAAAATGAAAAGGAGTGGGGTTTATATAGAACGGGGTTTTCTGCCTGTTAGGACTGTAACGGTAGGCGCGAATAACGGGGCCAACTGTTATGCGGTTTCTGACGTGTCTGTTATGTGTTTCCGTGTCTATTGTTCGTTTGTTATGCGTTTGTGTGTCTGTCGCAACAGCTCCGTGACAGGCTGTCTTCTCCACGTTTGTCGCGACAACTGGTGATAGGTTGTGACGACAGGCTTATCCGTTAGGCTTTTTAGGCTGTTATGGATGTGTGGGGCTGGTTCATTCCTCCTCTTTGCTTTGCTTCCTTTATTTCCTAAACATATTAAAATAAATAAACTGAATTAAAATCTTATTTCCTAAAATAAATAATAAATAAAACTCTTAATTCCTAATAAATAAATTAAATAAAATAAAAACTAAGTTAAATTAGGGATGCCTTGAGGGGCATCTCCTAAAGTAACTACTTTCTGCATCCTTGGGGCTTCAGTCCCCTGATAATGCTTGAGTCTCTGTCCATTGACCTTGAACTGGTGCCCATCTTTTAGTGATCTGATTGAAATGGCACCATGAGGGAAAACTTGGACAACCTGGAAAGAACCAGACCACCTAGATATAAGCTTTCCTGGGAAAAGCTTCAACCTGGAGTTGAACAACAACACATGCTGCCCTGGGCAGAACTGTCGTGGCAGCAGCTTTCTGTCGTGCCACTTTTTGGTTTTGTCTTTATAGATCTTGGCATTGTCGTAGGCCATTGCTCGAATTTCCTCAATCTCATTCAAGTCTAGTAGCCTTTTCTGTCCTGCCTTATCCCAGTCCATATTTACTGCCTTGATAGCCCAGTAAGCTCTGTGTTCTATCTCAACAGGTAAATGACAAGTTTTCCCATAGATGAGTCGATAGGGTGACATCCCCAATGGTGTCTTGAACGTTGTTCTGTAGGCCCATAATACATCATTGAGATGTAGAGACCAATCCTTTCGAGTGGGTTTAACCATCTTCTCTAGTATGTTCTTTACTTCTCTATTGGATATCTCGGCATGCCCATTTGTTTGAGGGCGATACGCTGTTGCAATTCGGCGCTTTACTCCGTATTTCCTTAAGGCAGCAGCAATTACCCTGTTATCGAAGTGTCTCCCCTCGTCACTAATTATCGCCCTTGGAATGCCAAATCTAGAGAAGATGTTCTTGTGAAGAAATCTTTGTACAGTTTTGGCGTCGTTCTTCTGAGTGGCGATCGCTTCTACCCATTTTGACACGTAGTCCACTGCCAGTAGGATGTACAAATTCCCATAAGATGTTGGGAATGGCCCCATGAATTCGATTCCCCATAAACCGAAGATTTCGACCTCCAATATGTTCTGCAGTGGCATCTCATGCCTTCTCGATATGTTCCCAATCCTTTGGCACTTGTCACAGCTCTTGTAAAAAGCTTGTGCATCCTTGAACAGTGTGGGCCAATAGAGACTGGATTGCAGAACCTTGTCAGCAGTTTTGTTTCCTCCTAGGTGTCTTCCATAAGGAGAAGCATGACAGTGGTGAAGCACAACTTTTTGTTCGTCATGTGGTACGCATCTCCTGATAATCTGATATGCACAGTGTTTGAAAAGAAGAGGTCCGTCCCAATAATAATGTTTTGCATCATTTTGGAACCTCTTCCTTGCTTGGTAATTAAGCTCAGGAGGTAATAACCCGCTTTCAATGTAATTAACAATGTCAGCATACCAATGGGTTTCAGAAAGCTTACATGCCGCCATGGCTGTCGCGGCAGTGCTGGTGGCAGCAAACAACTGCTCATCTGGGAAGGTCTTCAATATGTTGGTCTTGTTTGTTGATTGACTCCTCCCCGTCTCCAACCTTGACACGTGGTCTGCTACTTGGTTCTCTGTTCCCTTTTTATCCTTGATGTCAATGTCAAATTATTGCAGCACCAGAATCCAACGTATCAATCTAGTTTTTGCATCCTTTTTCGTGAACAGATGCTTCAGTGCTGAATGGTATGTATGGACCACCACCTTTGTTCCAAGTATATACGGACGAAACTTGTTGATTGAAAACACCACTACTAATAGCTTTTTCTCTGTCGTGGTGTAGTTGATTTGGGCATCATTCAGTGTTTTGCTGGCATAGTAAACCACATGGAAGAGCTTATCCTTCCTCTGCCCTAATGCTTCCCTGACAGCGTAGTCATTGGCATCACACATTATTTCAAATGGAAAACTCCAGTTTGGTGGCTGTACGATCGGGGTTGTTACCAGCTTCTCCTTCAGTATTATGAATGTCTCAGTACATTCAGCATTGAAATCAAATGGACGATTCTGTTCAAACAGATGGCAAAGGGGCTTGGTAATCTTAAAAAAATTAGCTATAAATCGTCGATAAAACCCTGCATGCCCTAAGAAACTTCGAATCCCCTTGACTGTGGTGGGCGGTGGCAGCTTTTCGATGACCTCTATTTTGGCTCTGTCCACCGCTATGCCGCGGCAGCTTACCTTGTGGCCCAGTACTATTCCTTCATCAACCATGAAGTGGCATTTTTCCCAGTTCAAAATCAAGTTCGCCTCTTCGCATCTCTCAAGAACCTTCTTTAAGTTGCCTAAACAACCTTCAAAGCTGTCTCCAAAGACAAAAAAGTCGTCCATGAAAATTTCTAGGAAATCCTCCACCATGTCGGAGAGTATTGCCATCATGCACCATTGGAAGGTTGCTGGTGCATTGCAGAGCCCAAATGGCATTCTTCGAAAGGCATAGGTGACGTATGGGCATGTGAAAGTGGATTTCTCTTCGTCCTCCGGTGCGATTGCTATTTGGTTATAACCTGAGTAACCATCAGGAAAACAGTAGTAAGGTTTCCCCGTTAATCTATCAAGCATTTGATCAATAAAAGGTAAGGGGATTAGTTCGTTTTCTTCGTTGGTTACCATGGTTATACCTCCCTTTTTGGGCACACATTGCACCGGGCTCACCCACTTGCTATTTGAGATGGCGTATATGATTCCAGCGTCGAGCCACTTGATAATTTCTTTCCTCACCACCTCTCTCATAACCTCTTTCAATCGTCTTTGGGCATCAATGGTCGGCTTATGATCATCCTCCAATAGGATTTTGCGCATGCATAACGCCGGACTGATGCCTTGGATATCAACTATAGTCTATCCAATGGCCTTTTTATGCTGTTGTAGCATTTTGAATAGCCGCTGCTCCTGTTCCTGCATTAACTTGGAAGAGATGATTACGGGCAACGTATCATTTAAACCAAGAAAGACATATTTAAGCTGCCCTGGCAGGGGTTTTAGATCGAGAACATGTGGCTTTTCAATGGAAGGCTTTTGGATTACATGTTCAATCGAGGTATAATTAAAGGGCTCGAAGAACTTACCTGGACGTGTGCCTATCCAATTTACTTCCTCGGGACCATCAATGTAGGATGTTTTTGTGTCTGAGGAGTCACTGTCGTCGTTGCTGCCGTGACAGTCTTCTGGGTGACTGCGGTGGCAGTGACCAAACTGTCTGTCGTGGCAGCTCGACCTGATGCAGGGTTGGTTAAGGACTACTTCAGAAATTGCCTTGCACTCTTCTTCTGCATCAACTTGTTTTATTGCTTGGAGAACATTAAGTTTGATTTGATGATCATTCACTCTCATGGTCAGTTCTCCTTTCTCAGCATCGATCACAGTTCTTCTTTTGGCTAGGAAGGGTCGCCCCAGGATGATCGGTGCGTTTTCATTTGCTTCACAGTCTAAAACAAGAAAGTCAGTAGGAAAAATAAATTTATCCACTCTTACCGGAATATCTTCAATCTTCCCTTCTGGTTGTACGTAAGAGCGGTTTGCCAGCTGCAGCATGACTGTCGTGGGCCTTGCTTGTCCAATACCTAATTTCTGAAACACAGATTTGGGCATTAGATTTATGCTATCACCAAGATCACAAAGTGCCTTACCCACGAATTTATCGCTAATTATGCACGGTATGATAAAGCTCCTAGGATCCTTCTTCTTTTGGGGTGGATGCTTATGCAAGATTGTCATACATCCTTCTGTCATCTTCACCGTCTCAAATTCCTCAAGTCTGGACCTTTTTGACATTGCGTCCTTGAGAAATTTCGTATAACCGGGCATCTGCTTGATGGCCTCTAGTAGCGGTATGTTAATGTGTACCTGCTTAAAAATATCATAAATCTTTTTAAGCTGGTACTCTTGTTTCTGCTTCTGTAACCGCTGTGGAAAAGGAGGTGGAGGACGATAATCTTCAAGACGTCCCTCACATGGAATTCGGATTTGAGGAAGTTTGAGTTCTTCAGCAACCTCTGTTTGCTCCTCTATCCCTTCTGCTGTCGCGACAGGTGTGTCGACAGTAGGTTGCCTCTCCTCTACCGGGGCAGTTGTCACGGCAGGGGTTTCTAGGGTCGGATCCTCACTCGGTATGTCTTTCATCTCCAGCCCTTGTAACTGTTTCCCACTCCTAGTTGTGATTGCTTTACACTGCTCATGTGTGGGTTTTCTAGTGACGTCAGTATCACTAGGGAATCCTCCGTTCTGCCTCGGCTTAATATACTGTGATACTTGGCCCATTTGTGTCTCCAGAGATTTTAGGGTAGCCTCATAGTTTGTCATCCTCATCTCTGTCTTGTCAATGAATGACTCAGTTTTCTTGACAAAGTGATCCATGTTCGCCATGTATGCTCCCGTCTGTGACATAAAAGTTGCCAAGGTCTGTTCCAGTATGCTAGGTGTTGCTGTTGGCTGCTGTTGTTGTTGCTGTCGTGGCTGCTGTCGTGACAAAATTCTAGGTACCCCTTGGTTTTGGTTGTTCTGCACTGGAGGATTCAGTGCGTTGTTCGGATTGCTCCAGGAAAATTTTGGGTCCTTCCTCCAGTTGGGATTGTAATTGTTGGAATCATAATTTCTTGGTTTGTTATAATTCCCAACATACATCCCTTCTTCCAGCTGTAAAGGACAATCTTCTAAACTGTGGTTTCCACTACAGGTTTCACATACCTCTTCTACAGAATATACTGCTTTAGAATCTTTCCGCTGCAGATTTTTGACTATCTTTGTGAGGTATGCAACCTGTGATTTCATCGAATTATCAGCTTTGTAATCCTTTACAGATATTCCTCGTTTGCCCCCTCTCCTAGCTGTAGGAAATTGCTCATCGTTCTTTGCTAACTTTTTCAACACTATCATTGCCTCGTCTGGTTCCTTATCCAGTAATAGCCCATTCACTGCTGAATCTATTCTCAGTCGAGTATGTGCGTTGGCAGCGTTGTAGAATTTGACGACCTGATTCCACACGGGGAATCCATGCATCGGGCAGTTTCGTAAAAGAGTTGTAAATCTGTCCCAAGCCTCATACATTGGTTCATCATCTTCCTGTTGAAAAATAGCAATCTCGTTACGCAATCTTTCAGATAAATGAGAAGGATTAAAACGAGAAAGAAAATCATGAGAGAGATCTGCCCAAGTTCTTATTGAACCCGACGTTAATTTATTCCACCAAGTTTTAGCTCTATCTCTCAATGAATGGGGGAATAACCGGAGCCTCAGTACTTCCGGATTTATTCCTGGCAGTCTGAACGATCCACAGGTTTCTTGGAACGTTTTTAGATGTTCTCGGGCATCCTCAGTTGCAGAACCACTAAACTGGCCAGCGGAATTTATCATGCTGAACATGACAGGTTTCAGCTCGAAGTTTTCAGCTTCAACGTCTGGCAAGGTGGTTTCTAGTTCAACATGGTCATTGTCCATGTAGCCGCGACAGGTCTGCCGTGTGGCAGGGGCAGCAGGTCATTCGTTTCGGGCATCTTGGGGAGGATCATCAATGACTCTCTGGTTATTGTTGTTTGGGTCATCTATCCTATTGTTTTGCCTTCCGTTCACCATTGCTTCTAGTATCTCCTCAAGATAGTTGTTTCTTGCTATCAAGAGTCGGGCTTGGTTCCTGAGTTGGTACATGCGTTAAATCTCTGGGTCTAGTTCGTACTCAGGTTCTTTACCTCGTCTAGATCTGCGCATAAGCAAACAGAAATCCTTGTGAAAAGCACGGGGTAAATAACACCACTAAAAACAGAAAAAGAAAATGTGCAGCAATAGGAAGGGTAAAGATATGTTGCCAGTCCCCGGCAACAGCACCAAAAACTTGTTGCGTGTAAAAGAGTCCTATCGCAGATAGTGCAAGTGTACACGACACAAGTACTAAAGTGATACTCGGAGTATCGGATATCGTCTCCACATGGACTGGAAATAACTCTATCCTTGAATTCCTGCACAAGAGAGAGAGAGAAGTAGTTGAATTGAATGGGTGAAGTAATCTTGAGGAAACAAGTAAAGTAAAAGATAGAGAAATCAGATTTAAAGAATAGGTTGGTATTGAATTGCTCAGTAGTGTAGGTGTTGCATTGTAAGAGGAACTTCTATTTTCTGTCGTCGTTCCTGTCGCGACAGCACCTGTCGCAGCAGAGGTCTGTTGATGTCGTGGTCGCGATCACACAACTCTGTACTTCAAGCTTGGAAGGAATCCCTGCTATGACTTGTCCTATCCCTAAGCCCAAGTTCTATTGATGGACACTTATTAGATTATACCTCTCGGCGTGAATCGAAGGGTGAACACCAATGTTGTTGAATTCTTCCTTAGCCACTTAACCTCCTACTTATCCCTAAGCCGAGAAGGTTTAACCATAAACTGGAAAACGCGTATTTATTCCATTTGTATGCTTGACTCTCCCGATATCAAACAAACAGATAACCTCACAATGCTCTCTCGATACTCTTGTGAGATATAAAAACCCATAATAAATAAACTTGAAGTTTTTATTACTTGATAGAAAATTCCTAAAACAATACAATCCTTGCAACTACTTTATAGAATCAACCCTTAGCCCTAGGAGGAGTTTAGAACATGATGAAGAGGGGAAAACGACAAGGGTTTAGGGGAAGACGGCTAGGAATGATATATCCTTCCCTAGGTCGAATTGCATGCCTTTATATAGGCCTTGGGTCCAAGTTTTCTAATATGGCAAGAATAAAATTTCGAATTAAAGTGCAACTCTAATTAGGACTAAATCTTCTGAGTAGATGCCTTGAATTCGTCCTCTTTTCTTGCCTTGAGTTTCTTCCTTGAACTTTGGGCTTGGCCTTCATTTTGCCTTAGGGCTCAGAAAAATATGAGAGTGGTCCACGACAGACTGGCTTGAAATTCTCTATCTGTCGAGCTCCACTTCACTTTTCCACCTCAGCATTCTGTCGTCACGGCTGCCACGGCAGATGCCACAGCAGTGTTTGCTTCTCAACTTCAGTTCTGCGATCCACCTATGCTACTTTGCTGCCCTAAGTCTGCCGCAGCAGATACCTGCAAAAGTAAGCAAAATCAGTAGCAACTGTGTCATTTTATCTAATTGTGATATATATGCAGAAATCTATCCTAAATGCAATGCATTATGCTTGAATGAAGCAGAAATATGGGTAAATGAGGGGGGGTAAAATATAGAACTTTTATACACTCAACACCCACATTGAATCCATCCATTTCAAACATCAAAACACATCCAAAAACATCTAGAAACACCCCCCAACATCAAAGGAACCACCAGCCCCGATTTCAACCCAAAACCAAGCCAAAAACTCAACATTTTCAACCCAAAAATCCCATTTTTATACCCATTTCGGGTTTCCCACTATTGGCCACCATTTTAACATTTTTAAGACAACAAAACATGATTAAAAACACCCTTAAACATGGCATTAAAATACTCACACAAAAATCCCTCCATTTTACTATTTTTCAAACTCAAAGTATTTTTGAAATAACCCTAAATAATGGATTTTTAAGGGAAAATCTAACTATTGACAACTTAAGGGAAGAAGAATTAAAACAATGAAATGCTTACCTTGAAGACTTGCTTGAAAGAGGAATTTGGGCAATGAAATAGTGAAAATAGGGTTTAGGAGAGGGTTTTGGTGAAAAGGGGATTTTTAAAGAAGATGGCTCTTTTCTTTTTCTTTTCAATTTTTTTTTCTTACTTTATTCTTTTTACTCAAATTCTCATCTTCAATTTTAATTAATGGCATTATTGTAAATAATGAAATTTTTTTTATAAAATCAACATTTTAAATCTAAATTTAATCCGAACTAATCCTAGATCAAAACCGATAAATCTCGGGCCCTAAACCGGGGCGTTACACCTTAATCGATCTGTCAACAAAGGAAAACTTTTTTTTTGAAATCAAAACCATACACATCGACCGCGCCCAGCCATGATAATTTCCTTCGTTCAACAGAGATGAAGTATGAATCAACGATGGATTCTCATTTGGGATGACCAAAAAATTCATCGAAAGGGTCGTCACACTTGTATCGGAAAGAACGCGAATCATAGGATTGCAAGTCGGAAGACTGATAAACTAATACCATGATAAATCTGTGTTTATGTGTTGAATTCTTGTTAGAATTTGTAAAAGGAAGAAAGAAACTCAGAAGTCTCAAGAAAGGGAATCGACTGCTTAGGGTTTGGAGATTCTTGTTTATTGAAGAGAGGGAAAAACTAATAAAAGGGAAAGTAGAAATTTTATTAATGAACTGAAAAGTTAAGCTAAAAAAATATATACAAACTGTCTCTCTCTCTCTCTCTCTATATATATATATATATAAGAATGCCAGATAAGATAAAATTAAACTCTAACTGTCATTGAATCTGTTAACCATTGCAGAAAGATTGACCATTATATATATATATATATATATATATATATATATATATAAGAATGCCAGATAAGATAAAATTAAACTCTAGCTGTCATTGAATCTATTAACCATTGCAGAAATATTGACCATTTAAAAGAAGATTGTTAGAATTACATGGGAAACCTGCTGATTGGAAACCAAAGAAGTTCAAGCAATAGAGGGACAACCATGTTAATTTGGTTACTTCTAATAGCACCAACATCAACCACTTCAGCAAGAAGTAGGTGGAGTAATTACAAAAGCTGGCTGAAAAAATGTTGGGCTTGGATACTTAAACCGAATATGCCAAGAGGGGGAATGGATTGGCCCTTTGAAGATTGTGGATGAAAAGCTAATAAATATAACATTTGGCACAATGATTTATAGTGGTTCGACTTCTTAATTAAGTCTACATCTACTACTTTAGCTTTCCCACTAAAAATTTCCCACAAATCCACTAAATTTGTCTTCATGTTCCCTATACATGAATGTTGGTTTTAACTTTCTTGTTCTTCTCTACATGCTTGAAGTTCTCTTTTAACTCTTTTAACGAGTTCATGACTGTTACTAGTTATTGGGTTGTTTAAAGCCAGTGGGGAATTAATTTGCAGCCATAAATGTACTTCTGGTGTAGTGGGTATCAATACGAGTGAGACTGTATTCGTACCTCTTAAAAGAAAGAGATGTTATACTTATAAATAAGGTGTACCAATACTCGATACTTGAGTATCGGTACAGTCCATTGCATATTGGTACTGAGGATCAATACAAGTATGAAAATTGTTCTCTGGAAAACTTTGAAGCCTTAATGTATCGGTACTAGTTAAGCCTACCGGTATGAGCTACCTCGTAGCAGTACTGGAGAAAAGGTACCGATATGAAATGGATGTTTTTTACTCTAAATTAACGTGAAAAAATTAATACAAGTAAAAAATCCTTTCAATAACCTTTTAAACATATTTTTCAAGTTAAATGGGCTTTGAATTATGTTGTGTGATTTAAGTGCTACGTAAATGGTGCAAGTATACACGTCGGCAAGTGCTAGTCTAGTTCAAAGATCATCTCCACAAGGATTGATGAAAATGTATTTTTAATCTTTTGCATTGTAATGGAAAGAAGTTTAATGAGGGTTTGAAGAACTAAGTGTTTTGATATAATAATTGAAAAATGTTTTGGACAAATTTGAAAAGAATTTAAAACGTGTCTTTAAGTCCAAACAACTTGAAAATAAGTTTGAGGTGTTTAAAAAGGTTCTTGGCAAAGTTTTAAATGCTTTAAAGTAGCCCAATCTGGCTTTTCAGCAATGGCGTACCGATACCCTGTACCCCGTATCAATACCTTTTTACCCCAATTTTTTTACTGCCAAAACCCGTACCGATACATACTTTTCCGTATCGATACGAATATGGCTCGTATCGATACGCCTTTAAAGTGTACCGGTCCCTGCTTTAACAACTCCAATGGCTATTTCTCAACGGTCTTTTAAAGTGTAGACCGAATCGATACGCTCCCTATACGCATAGGCTAGCAAGAGCCTAGCGGCTAGTTCTGAAGAAAGGCGTACCGATACAGGTACCCGTGTACCGATATAGAAGGCAGCAGAACTACATTTATGGTGGGAAATAAGGTCTCCAACGGCTCCAATTCAATCCTAACGACTAGTAACGGCTACAAAATCAATTAGGAGTATAAAATGGATCTCCAAGCATCAAGAGTAGGCTAATGCTTCATTTGTCAACAACACTATGATTAAGATTTTGTCTTAGAGCTTAATTGTCCATTTTCTTGTATAAACAACACTAGTGAGCTAAACATTGTTAAATTTGCTCAAGTGTTTAGGTTTTGGGTGAGAGCTAAATAGTGAAAACTTTAGAACTAAGTTTTGATATAATATTTGAAAAATGTTTTGGACTAAATTGCAAAGAATTTTAAATAAGTTTTTAGTAAAAAAACAACTTGAAAATATGTTTAAGGGTTTTCAAAAGGCTTTGGAATGATTTAAAGTGTATTTAAAGTAGTCAAAATCATACTTTTCAAGTGACCGTACCGATACGGTATTGAACCGTACCGATACGCCTTAGGGTTTTCAAACTACCAGAATTCTAGTAGCCAAAACCCGTACCGATACGCTTAGCTGTATCGATACGATGTGCTTTGAAATAGCCCAACGACTAGTCGCGTACCGATACGATTGTATTGCATACCGATACGCCTAACTACCCCAACGGTCATTTTCCCAACGATCTTTTCAATTGCAGGACCGTACCGATTCGCTAAGTAAGTGTATCGATACGCATCAGCTGAAGAGCACAACGGCTAATTCCTCTTCGAGACCGTATCGATATGGGTTGAGAGGTTATCGATACGCAAAGCTACAGAACTGCATTTATGGTGGGAAATAAAGACTCAAACGGCTCCAATTCAATCCCAACGGCTAGTAACGGCTACAAACTCAATTGGGAGTATAAAAGGGACCTCCAAGCATCTTGTAATGGTTAATGCTTCAATTGTTACAACATTATGATGTCAAAATTTGTCTAGAGCTCAAATTGTAAATTCCTTGCTCAGACAACACTTGTGAGCTTACATTGTTATATTTGCTCAAGTGTTTAGGTTTTGGGTGAGTGATTAGAATTGCAAACAAACATCTATTAGAGGGATTTCTAGTTTGCTAAGTCTTTCTTTGTACAAGAGAGTGTTTCCTCAAGCTTTAGGTAGAAAGCTTTGAGGGTTGTAAAGGTTGCCTCCTTAGCCTAGAAAAGGGGATGTAATTCTTAGTGAATTTGTTTGGAAATCCTTAGTGGGGAGCTAAGGTAGTGGATGTAGACCTTGGTTAGAAGGTTGAACCACTATAAATCCTTGTGTCAAATTGCCAAATTTTCACCTCCCACTAAAACACCCAATTATCCAACTTCTCCACACTTGGCGAGCAAGAATGGTTGATCGAATCGAGCCCCTAAAATCTCAACAATTGGTATCAGAACTTTGCTCAATCGAAGGGTATTCACATCCTATTGAGAAGATCTGGCAAGCTCGATCAACATTTCACCAACCGGCTCAAATGGCGCAATCCATCGACAAATCGCCTTTCTTCGACGGGAATCACTATGCCCATTGCAAGACAAAGATGAAATTCTTCTTGAAGTCAAGAGACTACAAGCTATGGGACATAGTTGAAGATGGTCCGTTTGTGCCTCAAGGAAGCAAAGCGAAATGGAGTGTCGACGATCGCAAGAAGATGAAGCTTAATTACAAAGCCTTGCACATGCTTTTTTGTGCATTTGGCCCAACCATCTATGAGAAGATGTCTTCTTGTGAGAGTGCCAAGGAGGTATGGGACAAGCTTGAAGTCACATACGAGGGAACCGATAAAGTCAAGGAGACCAAGATTGGGCTCCTCACCTTAAAGTATGAGAACTTCAAGATGGATCCGGAAGAAAACATCGAGAAGATGTTTGATAGGTTCTCCACTATCACAAATGGACTTAAAGGTTATGAAGAAGCCATCCCGGAAGAGAAGCTTGTCCGAAAGCTCATCTACTCCCTTCCCGAGTCATGGGACTCAAAGAGGACCGCCAACATCGAAACCAAGAATCTCAAAACCTTGAAGCTTGATGAACTCATGGGGTCACTTCTCACTCACCAAATAATGAAGAAAAACAAAGAAGAGGAGAAGAAGAAGGAAGATATTAGAGCGATGGGGAAGAAGAAGATTATGGAGCTAGGCATAAATGTTAGTGCCGTAGCTCTCAAATCCTCCACATGCCATCATGTAGATTCAAGTGAGAAGGAAAGTGAAGATGAAGAGATGGCCTATCTCTTCAACAAATTTTCCCGGTTCATGAAGAGCAAAATGGAAAAATCTAAGCATGAATCGATGAAGAAGATGAAGGACTCCCACAAATCCAAAAAGAAGGGATCATCTTCAAAACAAGCATATGTGGCCACATGGAGAGATGAAGACTCCATAGATGATGAAGTAGCCCACCTATGCTTGATGGCCCTTAATGAGGGGGAGTGTAACCCCCTTAACCCGAGCCAGACGGTTGACCCGAATTAAGAAAGTCACACGGGGAAAACCAAAGTCAAATCGAAAGTCAACCTTGATTAACGACCCTTTTTTTTTTCTTTTTAATCTTGCCTAGATGCACATTAGCCCTAATTGTGATCACACAAACATCATACTCAAAGATCACAAACATCAGAGATCAAACAGGGACCCAACTGAACAAATTACAACTTTAGGGACCAAATTGTAATTTCTGAAAACTTTGAGGGCTTAACCAGATTTTAAGTTACCAACTTAAAATTAATCATGTTTCATGCTTCTCTGCCAAATTTCAGCTCAAACGGACATCCCAAACTCATACAATTGCACAAACAAGTTTCAGGACCAAAATGCAAACATTCTGAAACATTTAACCGCCCATGTCAGCCCCCAACGGTCACCCGTTCCGAAACAGGAAGAGCCCGTTTTGAAATACGGGGCCGTTCCGCAACGCGTACCACAACGGGGGTCTGGCAGTAGCCAAACCGTTTCGGAACGGTGGCACCCGTTTCGGACGCCTGGGTTTATGCAGGGCACCCGTTCCGAAACGGTGTCAACTGTTCCGAAACGCCCTGCCCAGATTGCAGCATTTTGCTCACTCAAACACACAATTAACCATCCAATCATACTCCAAAAGCCACCAAACTTTACCAACATACAATTCAACATAAATGAGACATTCTTGCATCAACAATTCATCAAAATAGTATCATATATGAAAAGCCCCAAATCTAAAAGCATGCTTCCTACACAAGCAACCATTAAAGCACAACCATTCCAAATCAATCTCATTAAAGCCAAAACATGTTCCAACAACATCATCAACATAAAAACATCTTCGACCATACATAAACGAACACATACACATTAACCCGAGAGATTCTACCCCCATTGCCTTTATTAACTATAGCCATTCATCGAGACATACATCTCAATTGGAGTCCACTTTAAATCCCTTGCTCCTTGCTGTCCAAACTTCAAGAATCTGCATTGATGGACAAAAAGGAGCGTAAGCACATAATGCTTAGTGAGGAATGCTCAAAACCAAAACACCATCAATGCAGCGGGTCATAAAACACTTTTAAAACAAACCCGAATTGTTAACCAAGCAAAGCTTGAAAACCCTTTTCAACATCATGCTTAAAACCAAGCATTGAACATACATGAAAACCAACCCTTAGCTTAACAAGCTAAGAAAACCTTTTCAAAGCACAACATACAAAATCATCCATTTAGCCATACCATGCATAAACACCATATGCAAAGCTAAATTCAAAACCTTGGAAAACACTTCCATTCCACAACATACCTTTCTTATACTTGAAAACCATTCAAGCAAGAAACCCTTTGAAACCATTTATTCAATCAAGCCAACACATGCATTAAACCAAGGCAATATATAAACCATAACATTATCATCACATGCCTTTTAAAACAAGCCTTAGCAAGACTCCAAAACACTAAAGAGATTTCATGTACACTTGCATCATTTACCAAATGATAATCAACACTTGTTCAACCTAACAAGTAACATGCATTCACAAGCATTAACCACTTTTCATGCAACCATGCATCTTTTCAAGCATTATACACTTTTCATGCAACCATGCATCTTTTCAAGCATCTCATGCTTCACATACAATTATGCATCACTTCAAGCATCTCATGCTTCACATACGATTATGCATCACTTCAAGCATCTCATGCTTCTTTAATAAACAAAAACATTACATTGGCTTCCAAGTGATCAACCACATCCACTTTTCAACTCAACACCCGATCGGATACGCGGATTCCGAGCGTTGTCCCTACGCTCCATACACCCTACCAATCCAAGGCCTCCCAAATGGACTTTTAAACACCATTTGACCTTACAAGCCTAAGGTTCCCATGTATGGACTTTTAAACACCATACAACCTTAGCTTTTCCCGAGGTTCCCATGCATGGACTTTTAAACACCATACAATCTCAACATGCACAAGGTTCCCATGTATGGACTTTTAAACACCATACAACCTTTGCATCACCGATTGGTAGTTGTATAACATCACTAACGAGATCCGGGACACCCCGCACAAGATCCACACATGGACTTACACCGCCATTGTGATCTTAACAAGCACAAGGTTCCCATATATGGACTTTTAAACACCATATAACCTTTGCTCAACCAAGGTCCTCGAATGGGCATTCAACCTCCATTATGACCTTAACCATCTCGATAGGATACTTGAAGGGAGTATACCGGTCCACTCTTGACCACTCCACCTCCAAGGCGACTTAATTCACGGTGCACCCAATCCTATAGCCGGCTAACTATATCCGATCAACGAACCAAGAACCATTTTCCTCACTTGCCAATATAACCATCTTACCATGATAATCCAATGATTCACATGCATAAGCATAATGCAAAAACCATTATCACATTAGTCCAATGATTCACATGCATAACCAATATGCAAAAAGTATCATTTACCATCATCAATTCACTGTTTTTAAGCATCACACAAAGCCATTGATTAACATGCAACACTATGCATCAAAACCACAATTTCCATGTACAAAACCAAGGATCTCTTACCTTGAGCATCCTTTACATATGGCTTTCAAAACCAGCATTAAACCATGCTTACAATACGCTTTCAAAACAGAATTTAAATCATGCAAAACACATGCATATCAATCATCAACCACAATTGTTTTAAAAGCCATTTCATAATCATAAACCAAGAAAGAAATCCATTTACTTACTCTTGAGCTTAGCAAAGTTGTTTAGACTTAAACTAAGCTCCCAAAACATCCAAACCTTGGTTTAAAAGCTGAAAACCCAACTTCACTCACCGATACACAAAACAAGGCTAGCCAACAAGCCTTCCAAGCATCCGAAACCTTCCGCAACACCTCTAAAGCTCACGGATCAAACTCCCATGTTTCAAGCACACAAAAACATAGCATTAATGCATCTTTATGCATTAAAAACACCAGCAACAACAACACAACTCGCTGCTCATCACAAATCCAACATTTCGGCTACCAAACACAACCGAAATCACCTCCAAACACTTCCAAAACTTAGCCCAGCCAAGATCCATCACTTCTAACCATTTTTAAACATCAATTAACATCCAAAATGATCACAAACACATCCTTATACCTCCAGGTATAACAGATCACCAAAAACACTCCAAAAACAACCAAAAACTCAAGCCAAACTTAGGAAATTCAACCTATCCGGGATTGCATTAATTAAACCTCAACTTCTAATCAATTTAGCATTTAATTAACATCAATTTGACCCCTCAAAACCCTGCCCAAACAGATCACACGAAAATTCCACCAAAATCACCAAATCTTGCATTTTAAGCTAAAATCAAGATTTCAATTGAAAAGCCTTTAACAAATCACAAATCAAGGATTGAGAACTTAGGAATTTCAGTAAAGAACTGATAGTTTAGAGGAGAAGGACGTTCTTACCTCCAAACCTTGAGTTTCTCCTTTTTAGAGCCAAAAGCTTGATGAAACAACTTGCAAATTGAGAGGTTTTGTTGATGAGATAATTAGGAATCAAAAGAGAGTTGAAATGAGTGATTTAGATGACAAAATCAGAGAAGAAAATCTGGAGTAATGTGTTTGGGTTGAGAGAAAATGAGAGAAAAGGAAAATTGAGAGAAAATAGAAAAGTTAGTTATGAAATGGTAAAAATGATTTCCCTCCACATTTCATAAACTTTAAAATCAGAATAAAGCCTTAAAATATCTTAGAAAAATCTGGAGAAACTCTTTTTGGAATAATAGCTCCTTAAAGATTCAAAGTTTCAATCCTTTATAAAACAGTCACCAAACTTTCAAAAATTACATTTTGGTCACTAGCCAAAATGTCAACCTTCCAAACCTCATTTTCCAAAATTGATTTCACAGTTCACTTATATATATTAAAAGATGATTTTAGAACATTTTTCCATATTTTTAATGCAACCCGAACTAGGCTTTCCTAAATTCACTCTTATATATTCGATCAGCACTTTGACCGAACCGGTCAACGCCCAAGACTTCTAAGCCCAAAACCGGGGCGTTACAACTCTCCCCCACTTAGGAAATTTCGTCCTCGAAATTTCAACCGGCGAAAAGAGAACCACAACCTTCTCAAACCAACACACAAGGCAACACAAAAGCCTCAACCACCTCTGAAAACTTTCCACACAAAACCCCACCAAACTCAACACCACCACATACTGTTCACAAAAATCCAGAACACTCAAAGATAGCCACAACTTAACCTTTCACATAATCGAACTGCACACAGCCCAAACATCAACCTGAAGAACTTCAACCTTTACAGCACTCATCACAATAACACTCAACTCCCAAGACTTGTTCACACAGTGTCACCAACCAAACCAAATCAGCCACTATGCAAACTTCTCTGCTTCCAAAACTCTTGCAACTCTCAAACCTCTTCCAAGGATTTTCCCAACAAGCAAAAATTCTTAAGCATCAACTGCTTACTCAAACTCCTTAACGAATGCTAACATTCCTTCACATCTGCCAATATCATTACCATAACAACTCGCAAGGACTACTCACCCAGATTCCAAAATTACATCACAACCCCAACTCAACTCCGTCAACCGTCCCACACACCACCAGCTGACTTCAAAAGAAGCTCACATACTCACAACCAACCAACCACTTCTCACAAGAACCCAAACAACCAACAAAAACCTTCGATCTTTCACTGCCTATCCTCCACAAGCTTTGACCACAACTCCTGTCTTATTAGATCATCACCCAGCTTAAACATACAGATCATCTTCCCAACTCTTCAAAGGTTACTAAGAACCAACACTTACAGACACAACCCTTCCACAACAACTTAACTGCTAAGCTGCTTCAGCACTTGAAAACACAACCATTAAACTGCAACATCACTTAGCACCAAGGAACTACCCCTTCCACCTAGCTACTCAAACCACTTGACCGATTCTAACCTCAACCGGTACTCTCCACCATCAGACCACTAAACTCCTTAAGCAACAAACACTATCCTTCTACCAACAGGCCACACTACTCTCACTATCCCCAGCACTAGCTTAATATTCTCCACTACATCTAGCTTCCACTCAGCACCAACACAACCTCCAAAAACCCATCATCCAACCTAACCCAATCACCACACTAACAGATTCGATTAGTTATTAGCGAGTGTGAACATCGTATGCATGATCACCTATATGCCCTATCAATGCCTGATGTACATGTATGCAAAACCTCTAATGTCATGCCACATGCATGCATGAACCAGCACATATATAATATAGCATATAACAATGATTTTAACTGTGCATGAATGCCAGTTCACACCCCCCAACAACATCCTCAAATCCATCTAAAAACAACCTCTTAACTCACCTCTAACTTATCTAACTCCATCATTCCAACAACCATTAACCACAAGATACTCACTAAAACCTTCTTCACACCAAAGATGCTTCCAAACTACAACTATTACCCCAAATATGCTAGCAACAAGACTAAACTTACCACGCAAGGAAAACCAACAGAAACCAAACCAGGGTAACTAGAGCAAAGATTACTTAACAAGGTTACCTGAAAACACAACACCACCCTGAAGATTCATCAGACGAGCTCTCTTCCTTGCGGAACCATCATCCTCATGCGGCACAACTGCAGCACCAGCTAACACACCAAGGTCACCATCTACTCCTTGCGGTAAGGAACCTTGGCTGTTCCGAGCCAACATCAAACAATCACGTCTCATGTGTCCAGCAGACCCACATTCCTAGCAGTTCTCATTTCCCAAACTCTTCACAACCTTCTGCTCTTTCTGCCACCTCTGAACCTTGCCTCGGCCGTGCCCACGACCTTTCAGCGACCCTTTGGCGATCACTGAAGCTGATTTCACCCCAAGAGGACAATCACGCTTAACATGCATTTTAGAACCACAATTCCAACAAGTACCCGCGCCCCAACAACCACCAACATGGCGCCTTTCACATCAATCACATACCGGTGGCTGAGCTTCCATTCCTTGCTCAAGCAACACTTGCTCCACAACAGCACTATCTTCACATTGCTTAACCCTTGGAAATTCCCTTCCAAAATACCTTTCACAAAAAGCAGATACAAAGAAATCCCAATCAATATCAGGAATATGTGACGCCACCGCCACAGATGTCCACCAGACACACGCATCCTCCAACACCAGAGAAACAACACTCCCCAGCTTACAGGCATAATCACAACCTTCCTGATCCAGAATCAGAACTACACTGGCCAACCAGGCCTCAAACATCTCCGGTGAAGAACCATGATACTCCACAGCACCCAAATCAAGCAACCGCTGCTTCGGCAAACCCACACATCCCACAGCCAGCACATCCACTGTCCTTACCTTTACCACAGCCTGAGATGTTCCCAACACCTCCTGCTCAACAGGTGATGAACTCTTCATCACAGAACCAGCTTCTTTCCCCTGCCTTACCACCTCAACTCCAGGCACAGAAGACTGAAACAAAACACTTCTACAGAAAGGTGAATTCTATGCCTTAACAACCTGCCCCAAGGCAGCAACCATCTTACCCAACTGCCATTCTTCCATCGACTTTGCCATACTACTAACAACAACAAACAATCACAACCAAACAATCAAACCAGTTAGACCAGCTTAAAGCAAGGATTCAAACTCCAACTCCAAAATAACACAATAGCTATATTAATAAGGCAATGGGTATCCCGAATCCTCCCCTTTACATGACATAACAGTCAACACAACATGGATATCGCAACATCAAGCATATCAAACAACATACTTTGATCATGCTTATACCAAACAGCATCCGCTTGCAACAGCATATTATCGACATAACATACTCACAGCACTTTCATCATGCATAACACCAGCTCACAGCATCAGCACATTTACACATAAACTCAACCAAGATTCATAACCATAAAACATGCTTGGAAACATCAGCAACATGCTCAGAAACATCAACAATTTGCTCAGAAACACGTGTTTCAACCAACCTTCAACCACACATCAAGGTAAACAACAAGCACACATTACAACAACTTACCGTTTTCCCCAAGCATTCGCAAATTAGCTCTGATACCACCAAATGTAACCCCCTTAACCCGAGCCAGACGGTTGACCCAAATTAAGAAAGTCACACGGGGAAAACCAAAGTCAACCCGAAAGTCAACCTTGATTAACGACCCTTTTTTTTCTTTTTAATCTTGCCTAGATGCACATTAGCCCTAATTGTGATCACACAAACATCATACTCAAAGATCACAAACATCAGAGATCAAACAGGGACCCAACTGAACAAATTACAACTTTAGGGACCAAATTGTAATTTCTGAAAACTTTGAGGGCTTAACCAGATTTTAAGTTACCAACTTAAAATTAATCATGTTTCATGCTTCTCTGCCAAATTTCAGCTCAAACGGACATCCCAAACTTATACAATTGCACAAACAAGTTTCAGGACCAAAATGCAAACATTCTGAAACATTTAACCGCCCATGTCAGCCCCCAACGGTCACCCGTTCCGAAACAGGAAGAGCCCGTTTCGAAACACGGGGTCGTTCCGCAACGCGTACCGCAACGGGGGTCTGGCAGTAGCCAAACCGTTTCGGAACGGTGGCACCCGTTTCGGACGCCTGGGTTTATGCAGGGCACCCGTTCCGAAACGGTGTCAACTGTTCCGAAACGCCCTGCCCAGATTGCAGCATTTTGCTCACTCAAACACACAATTAACCATCCAATCATACTCCAAAAGCCACCAAACTTTACCAACATACAATTCAACATAAATGAGACATTCTTGCATCAACAATTCATCAAAATAGTATCATATATGAAAAGCCCCAAATCTAAAAGCATGCTTCCTACACAAGCAACCATTAAAGCACAACCATTCCAAATCAATCTCATTAAAGCCAAAACATGTTCCAACAACATCATCAACATAAAAACATCTTCGACCATACATAAACGAACACATACACATTAACCCGAGAGATTCTACCCCCATTGCCTTTATTAACTATAGCCATTCATCGAGACATACATCTCAATTGGAGTCCACTTTAAATCCCTTGCTCCTTGCTGTCCAAACTTCAAGAATCTGCATTGATGGACAAAAAGGAGCGTAAGCACATAATGCTTAGTGAGGAATGCTCAAAACCAAAACACCATCAATGCAGTGGGTCATAAAACACTTTTAAAACAAACCCGAATTGTTAACCAAGCAAAGCTTGAAAACCCTTTTCAACATCATGCTTAAAACCAAGCATTGAACATACATGAAAACCAACCCTTAGCTTAACAAGCTAAGAAAACCTTTTCAAAGCACAACATACAAAATCATCCATTTAGCCATACCATGCATAAACACCATATGCAAAGCTAAATTCAAAACCTTGGAAAACACTTCCATTCCACAACATACCTTTCTTATACTTGAAAACCATTCAAGCAAGAAACCCTTTGAAACCATTTATTCAATCAAGCCAACACATGCATTAAACCAAGGCAATATATAAACCATAACATTATCATCACATGCCTTTTAAAACAAGCCTTAGCAAGACTCCAAAACACTAAAGAGATTTCATGTACACTTGCATCATTTACCAAATGATAATCAACACTTGTTCAACCTAACAAGTAACATGCATTCACAAGCATTAACCACTTTTCATGCAACCATGCATCTTTTCAAGCATTATACACTTTTCATGCAACCATGCATCTTTTCAAGCATCTCATGCTTCACATACAATTATGCATCACTTCAAGCATCTCATGCTTCACATACGATTATGCATCACTTCAAGCATCTCATGCTTCTTTAATAAACAAAAACATTACATTGGCTTCCAAGTGATCAACCACATCCACTTTTCAACTCAACACCCGATCGGATACGCGGATTCCGAGCGTTGTCCCTACGCTCCATACACCCTACCAATCCAAGGCCTCCCAAATGGACTTTTAAACACCATTTGACCTTACAAGCCTAAGGTTCCCATGTATGGACTTTTAAACACCATACAACCTTAGCTTTTCCCGAGGTTCCCATGCATGGACTTTTAAACACCATACAACCTCAACATGCACAAGGTTCCCATGTATGGACTTTTAAACACCATACAACCTTTGCATCACCGATTGGTAGTTGTATAACATCACTAACGAGATCCGGGACACCCCACACAAGATCCACACATGGACTTACACCGCCATTGTGATCTTAACAAGCACAAGGTTCCCATATATGGACTTTTAAACACCATATAACCTTTGCTCAACCAAGGTCCTCGAATGGGCATTCAACCTCCATTATGACCTTAACCATCTCGTTAGGATACTTGAAGGGAGTATACCGGTCCACTCTTAACCACTCCACCTCCAAGGCGACTTAATTCACGGTGCACCCAATCCTATAGCCGGCTAACTATATCCGATCAACGAACCAAGAACCATTTTCCTCACTTGCCAATATAACCATCTTACCATGATAATCCAATGATTCACATGCATAAGCATAATGCAAAAACCATTATCACATTAGTCCAATGATTCACATGCATAACCAATATGCAAAAAGTATCATTTACCATCATCAATTCACTGTTTTTAAGCATCACACAAAGCCATTGATTAACATGCAACACTATGCATCAAAACCACAATTTCCATGTACAAAACCAAGGATCTCTTACCTTGAGCATCCTTTACATATGGCTTTCAAAACCAGCATTAAACCATGCTTACAATACGCTTTCAAAACAGAATTTAAATCATGCAAAACACATGCATATCAATCATCAACCACAATTGCTTTAAAAGCCATTTCATAATCATAAACCAAGAAAGAAATCCATTTACTTACTCTTGAGCTTAGCAAAGTTGTTTAGACTTAAACTAAGCTCCCAAAACATCCAAACCTTGGTTTAAAAGCTGAAAACCCAACTTCACTCACCGATACACAAAACAAGGCTAGCCAACAAGCCTTCCAAGCATCCGAAACCTTCCGCAACACCTCTAAAGCTCACGGATCAAACTCCCCTGTTTCAAGCACACAAAAACAGAGCATTAATGCATCTTTATGCATTAAAAACACCAGCAACAACAACACAACTCGCTGCTCATCACAAATCTAACATTTCGGCTACCAAACACAACCGAAATCACCTCCAAACACTTCCAAAACTTAGCCCAGCCAAGATCCATCACTTCTAACCATTTTTAAACATCAATTAACATCCAAAATGATCACAAACACATCCTTATACCTCCAGGTATAACAGATCACAAAAAACACTCCAAAAACAACCAAAAACTCAAGCCAAACTTAGGAAATTCAACCTATCCGGGATTGCATTAATTAAACCTCAACTTCTAATCAATTTAGCATTTAATTAACATCAATTTGACACCTTAAAACCCTGCCCAAACAGATCACACAAAAATTCCACCAAAATCACCAAATCTTGCATTTTAAGCTAAAATCAAGATTTCAATTTAAAAGCCTTTAACAAATCACAAATCAAGGATTGAGAACTTAGGAATTTCAGTAAAGAACTGATAGTTTAGAGGAGAAGGACGTTCTTACCTCCAAACCTTGAGTTTCTCCTTTTTAGAGCCAAAAGCTTGATGAAACAACTTGCAAATTGAGAGGTTTTGTTGATGAGATAATTAGGAATCAAAAGAGAGTTGAAATGAGTGATTTAGATGACAAAATCAGAGAAGAAAATCTGGAGAAATGTGTTTGGGTTGAGAGAAAAGGAAAATTGAGAGAAAATAGAAAAGTTAGTTATGAAATGGTAAAAATGATTTCCCTCCACATTTCATAAACTTTAAAATCAGAATAAAGCCTTAAAATATCTTAGAAAATTCTGGAGAAACTCTTTTTGGAATAATAGCTCCTTAAAGATTCAAAGTTTCAATCCTTTATAAAACAGTCACCAAACTTTCAAAAATTACATTTTGGTCACTAGCCAAAATGTCAACCTTCCAAACCTCATTTTCCAAAATTGATTTCACAGTTCACTTATATATATTAAAAGATGATTTTAGAACATTTGTCCATATTTTGAATGCAACCCGAACTAGGCTTTCCTAAATTCACTCTTATATATTCGATCAGCACTTTGACCGAACCGGTCAACGCCCAAGACTTCTAAGCCCAAAACCGGGGCGTTACAGGGAGGTAACTTCTAACTCATCTATTTCAAATTCTTATACATTTGATGAGTTACAAGATGCCTATGATGATTTGCTTTTGGAATTCAAGGCATCATTTTCCAAGAACAAAAAGTTGATTTCAAAAATAAAAATTGAAAATGATTTGCTTTCCAAAACAAATCTTGAACTTGAAGCAAAATTGAAAGATTTTGAACAAAAATGTTTTGATTTACAAAATTTTCTTCTTAAAGATCAAAAAGAAAAAGATTAGATTTCCAATGAACTTGAAAAGAAAAATAGTTTTGGAAAATCAAACTTTTATGTAAGACAATCTAGCGCCCCTAGATTTGTGAATGGAAAATGTTCTAGAAGTGTTTGGGTCCCAAAAGGACTAACCACTTCAACTAAAAAGGATGAAATTGAAAAATGGATTCCTAAGGGGACTAAATTTTGTGCCACTAATGTCTATGGATCCAAAGCAATTTGGATACCAAAAATTACTTGATTGTCTTGTGCTAGGTGTGATGGAGAGTGATCAACAAGTCAAAACTTGAGGGGGAGCTCCATGCACACAAAGGAACAGCACTTTAAGAAGGAAGGCTTCACATCCTCCCTTGAGTTCAAGTGTGGTAAAATCTAGATGTTTTGTGTTTATTTGATTTATTTTCATTTATATCAACTAGATAATCGTATATGTTGAACTAACATTCTTATGATGCTTTGAGTAAGGGGGATCCATTTTTTAAAACCAAATTTTTAAATGTGTCAATTTTCTCTTTGCCTCCTAAGTTATTTTGAGCTCAATGTTATTTTAAATACTTTTTGATATAACAAAAAGGGGGAGAAATTGGTTTGAAAAATTGAATTTTTAAATGAATAAGGGGGAGCTTTATTTGATTTCACATTTAATCTCTTATTCAAAATTTTAAAGTTAAAGGGGGAGAATTCCAAACAATTTTTCAAGTTGGATTTATTATATCAAAAAGGGGGAGATTGTAGAACTAAGTTTTGATATAATATTTGAAAAATGTTTTGGACTAAATTGCAAAGAATTTAAAATAAGTTTTTAGTCAAAAACAACTTGAAAATATGTTTAAGGGTTTTCAAAAGGCTTTGGAATGATTTAAAGTAGTCAAAACCATGCTTTTCAAGTGACCGTACCGATACGGTATTGAACCGTACCGATACGCCTTAGGGTTTTCAAACTACCAGAATTCTAGTAGCCAAAACCCGTACCGATACGCTTAGCCGTATCGATACGGTGTGCTTTGAAATAGCCCAACGGCTAGTCGTGTATCGATACAGTTGTATCACGTACCGATACGCCTAACTACCCCAACGGTCATTTTCCCAACGGTCTTTTAAATTGCAGGACCGTACCGATACGCTAGGTAAGCGTATCGATACGCATCAGCTGAAGAGCACAACGGCTAATTCCTCTTCGAGACCGTATCGATACGGGTTGAGAGGTTATCGATACGCAAAGCTACAGAACTGCATTTATGATGGGAAATAAAGAATCAAACGGCTCCAATTCAATCTCAACGGCTAGTAACGGCTACAAACTTAATTGGGAGTATAAAAGGGACCTCCAAGCATCTTGTAATGGTTAATGCTTCAATTGTTACAACATTATGATGTCAAAATTTGTCTAGAGCTCAAATTGTAAATTCCTTGCTTAGACAACACTTGTGAGCTTACATTGTTATATTTGCTCAAGTGTTTAGGTTTTGGGTGAGTGATTAGAATTGCAAACAAACACCTATTAGAGGGATTTCTAGTTTTCTAAGTCTTTCTTTGTACAAGAGAGTGTTTCCTCAAGCTTTGGGTAGAAAGCTTAGAGGGTTGTAAAGGTTGCATCCTTAGCCTAGAAAATGGGACGAAGTTCTTAGTGAATTTGTTTGGAAATCCTTATTGGGGAGCTAAGGTAGTGGATGTAGACCTTGGTTAGAAGGTTGAACCACTATAAATCCTTGTGTCAAATTGCCAAATTTTCACCTCCCACTAAAACACACAATTATCCAACTTCTCCACACTTGGCGAGCAAGAACGGTTGATCGAATCGAGCCCCTAAAATCTCAACACAAACAAATACCTATTAGAGGGATTTCAAGTTTGCTTAAAATTTCTCTTGTAAAGAGGGTTTACTCAAGCTTTGGATAGAAAGCTTTGAAGGTTGTAAAGGTTTCCTCCTAAGCCTAGAAAAGGGGCGAAATTCTTAGTGAATTTGGTTGAAATCCTTAGTGGGGAGCTAAGGTAGTGGATGTAGGTGCTTGTTAGAAGGATAAACCACTATAAATCCTTGTGTCCAATTCCAATCTTTTAGCTTTCACTTTGAGACCCAAAAATCCAATCTTCTCCAAACATGGCAAACACATCGGTTGAAGGAAATCGAGCACCATAAAACCAAACAGTTGGTATCAGAGCTTGGCTCAATCGAAGAGGATTAACATCCTATTGAGGTAATTCGAGAAGCTCGATACAAAACATCAACCAACCGATCAAATGGCGCAATCCATTGACAAGCCATCATTTTTCGACGGAACACACTATGCCCATTGGAAGGCAAGAATGTTGTTTTTCATAAAGTCCAAGGACTACAAGATTTGGGACATAGTAGAAGACGGTCTGTTCGTACCACAACGAAGGAAGGCAAATTGGAGCGTGAATGATCGCAAGAAGATGGAGCTCAATTGCAAAGCCTTGTACGTCATCTTTTGTGCATTGAGCCCCAACATCTACGAGAGGATGTCTTCTTGTGAAGATGCCAAGGAGGTATGGGACAAGCTTGAAGTTACATATGAGGGGATAAACGAAGTAAAGGAGACCAAGATCAGGCTCCTCAACCTAGAGTATGAAAACTTTAAGATGGAACAGGACGAGGACATTACAAAGATGTTCAATAGATTCTCCACCATCACCAATGGACTCAAAGGGTATGGAGAAATCATTCCGGAAGACAAACTTGTCTGCAAACTCATCTACTCTCTTCCTGAGTATTGGGACTCAAAGAAGACGGCCATCATCGAAGCTAAAGATCTCAAATCCTTAAAGCTCGATGAACTCATGAGATCTCTCCTCACACACGAAATCATGAAGAAAGAAAGAGAAGAGGAGAAGAAAAAGGAAGAGATAAAAAAGATGGGGGAGAAGAAAGTCAAAGAGCTAGGCATCAATGGGAGTGTCATTGCTCTTAAATCCTCCAAATGCCGACATGTTGAATCAAGTGAGAAGGAAAGTGAAGACGAAGAGATGGCCTATCTCTTCAAGAAATTCACTTGGTTCATGAAGAAAGAAATGGAAAGATCTTATCATGAATCGAAGAAGAAGATGAAGGAATCCCACAAGTCTAACAAGAAGGGATCATCTTCAAAGCAAGCATATGTGGCCACTTGGAGTGATGAAGACTCCACCGATGATGAAGTAGCCCACCTATGCTTGATGACCCTCAATGAGGGGGAGGTAACTTCTAACTCATCCATTTCAAATTCTTATAATTTTGATGAGTTACAAGAAGCCTATGATGAATTGATTTTTGAATTCAAGGCTTCATTTTCAAAAAAAAACAAAAAATTGATTTCAAAGTTGAAAAATGAAAATGATTTGCTTTTGAAAACCAATTTTGAGTTTGAAGCAAAATTGAAGGATTTTGAGCAACAAGTTTCTAGTTTACAATACTTGCTTTAAACAATGGAAAAAGATTATCAAAAAGAAGTTGATCTTAAGAAAGAAAAGATTTTAATTTCCAAGGTAGAAAAGAAAAACGATTTTGGAAAATCAAAATTTTACCAAAGACAATCTAGTGCCCCTAGATTTTTAAATGGAAAATGTTTTAGAAGTGTTTGGGTTCCAAAAGAACTAATCATTTCACATAAAAAAGGATGAAATTGAAAAATTGATTCCTAAGGGGACACATTTTGTGCAACTAACGTTTATGGATCCAAAGCAATTTGGATACCAAAATTTGTATGATTTTCTTGATTAGGTGTGATGGAGGTGTTCAACAAGTCCAATCAATGAGGGGGAGCTCCATGCACACAAAGAAAGACACTTGAAGAGGAAGGCTTCACATCTTCCCTTGAAGTTCAAGTGTTGGTAAAATATATTTGTTTTTTACTTGTTTAATTTGACTTATTTTCTTTTAATTCAACTAGATTATCATGTGTTGGACTAACATCTTTTGATGATGCTTTGAGTAAGGGGGCACTTTTAAAACCAAACATTTTAGTAGTTTCGAAATTTAAACCTCCATTGTTATTTTGAGCCTAAAAGTATTTTAAATTCTTTTTGATATAACAAAAAGGGGGAGAGATTGGTTTGAAAAATTGTGTTTTTCAAATGAATAAGGGGAGCTTTAATTACTTTTCTATATTTCATCTCTTATTCAAAATTTTAAACTTAAATGAGGAGAATCCCAAACAATTTTTCAAGTTGGTTTTATTATATCAAAAAAGGGAGATTGAAGAACTAAGCGTTTTGATATAATAATTGAAAAATGTTTTGGACAAATTTGAAAAGAATTTAAAACATGTCTTTAAGTCCAAATAACTTGAAAATAAGTTTGAGGTGTTTAAAAAGGTTTTTGGAAAAGTTTTAAATGCTTTAAAGTAGTCCAACATGGCTTTTCAGCAATGGCTTACCGATACGGTATACCCCGTATCGATATCTTTTTACCCCAATTTTGTTACTGCCAAAACTCGAACCGATACAGGCTTGCCCGTATCGATACAGAGAGAGGTCCTACTGATACGCCTTTAAAGCGTACCGATCCTTGCTTTAACAACCCCTAATAACTATTTCCCAACAGTCTTTTAAAATGCAGATCGTACTGATATGCTCCCTAGTGTATCGATACACATAGGCTGGCAAGAGCCCAACGGCTAGTTTTGAAGAAGGGCGTACCGATACGGGTACTCGAGTACCGATACGGAAGGCTGCCGAACTTCATTTATGGTGGGAAGTAAAGTCTCCAGCGACTCTAATTCAACCCTAACGGCTAGTAACGGCTACAAACTCAATTAGGAGTATAAAAGGGATCTCCAAGCATCAAGAGTAGGCTAATGCTTCATTTGTCAACAACACTATGATTAAGATTTTGTCTTAGAGCTTAATTGTCCATTTTCTTGTATAGACAACACTAGTGAGTTAAACATTGTTAAATTTGCTCAAGTGTTTAGGTTTTGGGTGAGAGCTAAATAGTGCAAACATATACCTATTAGAGGGATTTCGAGTTTTCTTAGAATTTCTCTTGTAAAGAGGGTTTACTCAAGCTTTGGTTAGAAAGCTTTGAGGGTTGTAAAGGTTTCCTCCTAAGCCTAGAAAAGGGGACGAAATTCTTAGTGAATTTGGTTGAAATCCTTAGTGGGGAGCTAAGGTAGTGGATGTAGGTGCTTATTAGAAGATCGAACCACTATAAATCCTTGTGTCCAATTCCAATCTTTTACATTCCACTTTAACACCCAAAAATCCAATTTTCTCCAAACTTTGCAAACGCATCGGTTGAAGGAAATCGAGCACCATAAAACCCAACAGGGTTGAACAAGGTAAACTATAACGCACAACTGAAATTAAAATAAAGAAAATATACCAAGGCAAACATGTTGCAAAGGCAATTGCAAGTAACAAGAGAAAATAACCAAATTATGATGATAAGGTAGGGTTATTGGGTAATGTGGTGTTGTTGTCGTATGAATTGCCATGGCAAGTTAACTTCTCAGATGTTCGACAGAGTTTTTTTTATGCCTTCTAGTTATGTCTAACAGAAAGCTGAGTGACAAACATGCCACGACAATACATGTTTTTGTGAACCTTGAGATGTTCACCACTGCTTAAGCTCAGTCTTCTTAGTTGCTTGAAATTCTTCCTTATGTCTAAGGAGAATTAGCCTTTTTTAACTCTCGAATAATGAAAACCTATATCTAACAAATAACTTTCATGAACTTAGCTCTTTCGAATCTAAGTAAATAAATAAGAATCAAGCATTTATGTCTAAACTACTTGAGCCACGGTGAAGCATGGAAATTGGATAAACATCTAAGTAAATTAAAAACCATGAAATCATCTGTTCAGAACACCATAAACCCAACAACCCAAGACAATTTAATTAGTTCATGGTTGGGTGTATATCATTCAAAGTTACAAACCAAATCACGATAAAATCAAAGGAAAAAAGAGAAAAAAAAAACTAAAGAGATAAGTCGATGTAAATATCCTTTGTTGTTCTCTCGCCAAGATTCAAGCAATGTCCTCCACTAAGCCTCCTTTGATAGCTTAGTGTAATGGAAGCTCGTGTTCGGCCTCTTTGTGGTGGCTACTCCACACGTTGGAAAAAAGGATGGAATCCAGGGTTTTTCTCCTTGTTCTTGCATACCTTCAGATCTGCTCATCACACCCCTTTTAAAGATAATCCAAAAAAGAATTTTCAAATGTCTCCTTATCTCTAATAGTACCATATTCCTTAATTCAAACCTCCACGAATCTAGGAGATATTTCGATCAAACTAAAAAACGGTTAAAGCGGTGGACGTTGACTAGTGACTTGGCAAATCATCTTTTTCCTAGTGCTTGCCTCGGAAAATCCTTCCCTTGAAGTCTTCTTTCTTAAGCCGACAATCATCCTATAGAAAATAATGATGCAACAGTAGCATCCCCCCCAAACAAGCAAAATAACACAAGACGAGATGCAAATAACAGAAACTTCAAATATATGCAAAAAATGTAAATATGCAACTAAAATGAGCTTAAATTTGAACAATAATTTTCATAAAGGGACATGAATTATACTACTATCGAGTTATCACACCCGCAAACTTAAACTATTGTTTGTCCTTAAGCAATGCATGTAACAACAACTTATCATGGCAATTACCACTCAGTTATGCTTCTGAACCTGATTCCCATCCTCAAAACCATGGCAACTCAAAATCAATCACTCGTCGACTCTTAGATAATGAGGAATGTTTCCTTAAATTAACCATAATGCACGTGCATGTGTGTACATAGTTGTGTTAAATTTAATAAGTAAGATCCCTGAAAACTTTAGTTTATTTTAACAAAATAACCATCATATTGTTGCTTCAATTATTTGTAAACCATAGCAATTTCTAGGGTTTCAGCTCATCACAACTATTTTTTTAGGCTTGCAGATAAGATGGATGAAACAATGAACCCTCTAGCCTATTGAATAAAATCATCTTGTGAAGACTTTTATTCACCCATGCTTAATTAACTATCTTTCCTACTTGGTGGGTTCTAAGCGTGCCAGACTAGTATAGCAGCAAAATGTCCTAGAGCTTGGTTTATTATTTTTTCTGTAGATTTTTTCCGTGGCAAGTTTATTGTCAAGCTAGAGCCAAATGGGCACCTCTAGCAGTTTTTTTTCTTTCTTTCTTTCAATTTTTATCATTTTTTTCTTTTTCACCTCTTAATTTTTGGGCTTCTTAAAATAAAAAAGACACAACGATGGTAACTAGGGATGTAAAAACAGGTAATCGGATGGGTTTCAGGTCGGGTACTATCAGGTCGGGTAAAATCGGGTACAGGTCATTTCAGGTCATTTTTCTATTTTGACTCGACTCAGGTCGGGTGCGAGTCCATTTCAGGTCGGGTCCATTTCAGGTCGGGTTCAATTCAGGTCGGGTAAAAACAGGTTGGGTCCGAAGCAGATAATTGACAGGTTAATTCGGGTTCGGATACACTTCAGGTCGGGTCCATTTCAGGTCGGGTCCATTTCAGGTCGGGTCCGTTTCAGGTCGGGTCCATTTCAGGTCGGGTTCATTTCAGGTCGGTTGCATTTCAGGTCGGGTGCATTTCAGGTCGGGGTATTTTCAGGATTGAAATTCGTATTGAGTTTGAGTTCGGTACAATCGTATAAGTAGTCGATAGACTTTAGGTTGGCCTTCGTCAATCGTCATTGATTTGGAGTTAATTATTTAAAGTCATATCAAATTAAAATATAAAACATTGGAGTAGTTAAAAAATACTGAAAAAGGGTCAATTTGGATTAAAAATAAAGTTTCACGGATTATAATGAACAAAAATATCAAATTAAAATTATAAAACATTAGACAAATTTAAAAGAAAACAATGAAAAGGGGTCAATTTGGAATAAAAATAAAATTTTGGGGGACTATAATGAACAAAAATATCAAATTAAAAGTATAAAAATTAGAGTAATTAAAAAACAATAAGTAGATGTCAATTTAGAATAAAAATAAAGTTTTAGGGTCTAGAATGAACAAAATTTCAAATTAAAATTATAAAACATGATGAATTAAAATATATATAGGGGCCAATATGGAATTGAAATAAAGTTAAGGGACTAGAATGAAGAAAATATCTAATTAAAATAATAAAACATTTGACAAATTAAAAAATAAATGTGGGTCAATTTGGAATAAAAATAAAGTTTTAGGGTCTAGAAGATGAAAATATCAAATTAAAATTATAAAACATTGGACGAATTAAAAAAAACAATGAATATGGGTCAATTTGGAATTGAAATAAAGTTAAAGGGACTAAAATGAACAAAGTACAAATTAAAATTATAAAACATCAGACGAAATAAAAAAACAATAAATAATGGTCAATTAAGAATTAAACTAAAGTTTAGGGGACTAGAATGAACTAAATATCAAATTAAAATTATAAAACATCGGACTAATTAAAATAAAGTTAAGAGACTAGAATGAACAAAATATCAAATTAAAATTATAAAATATCGGACTAATTAAATAATAATAAAAAAATGTCAATTTGGAATACAAATACAGTTTAAGGACTAAAATGAACAAAATGTCAAAGTAAAATTATATATTATTGGACTAATTAAAAAACA